>VYZQ01041949.1:49826-84235 GCA_013400655.1 Mystacornis crossleyi | reverse complement strand
GGTTAATAAAAATAGGTTTTTATTGTTGTTGGCTTCAGAATCTTTTCAGACAGATGATGGTCAGACAAAATATAATGTAAGTATTTGTGTGAATAAACAATCTGCCCCAGTAATGGTACAGTACATCCTATCAGTTCCATGTTTGTACTGCTGCAACCTTGGGTGCAAAAAGNTACCCAGCTGCCAGACTGGCAGGGAATACTTCTGTTATGACATTTGCAGTAATATCTTAAGGTTACTTGTTTCTCCTGCACACCAGTCTCACAGTTATTCTCTTCAGAGCCTGTCTTTGAGTGGTAAGCATCATATTTTTGGTGTTAAAGCAGTAACAGCTTCAGCGGTGGATCTCTGGTTTGTATCCAGTCCCTGTGACCTGGGCTGTTAGTCTGTACCACAGGCTGCAACCTTGAAGTGTCTTCTGTCATACATTTCCAGTGGGTCATAAACCTGCAGGTGGTCTGGCTGGTATGACCTGGCATCAGCTGTAAAGGGAGTGGAAATGAGCCCTTCCAAGGCTTCGTTGAAAGGATGTATAGCTCCTGCAAGTTAGCTGATGGAAATGACCAGTGTGGTGCCTTCCTGGATCTGCTGGATTAATTACTGTAATAAGCAGGAAAAAATGGTGGACCAAGACAGTATGTAAAATGTGTAGGATTGCATCACACCCATCATCCAACTATTGTCTCTGTGTGTGTGCAAGGTTTGAGGAGACAAGTAGAAAGTATGGTCCTTGTCCATAATAAGCTGCTTCTGGCAGGCGGGGACCTCTTTGGCAGAAAACTGTGGTCGTCTTAGTGGTAAGAGGAGCTAGTTGGTTGAAGATGGAGTTGCACAGATCTACAGAGGTTTTATGTCTCAGGATTGAGGCTCAGTGTTTCACTTCAAGTGGGATGCTCTGCAGGAAGAGGTAGTGCTAGACCCATACATCTGCCCTGCTTGGAGCTTTGTCAAGGCACTGACCTTGTCAGTTGCTAAATGTCCTGAAAACAAGATGGGGCTTAGACTGTATTCAGAGCTGGATGAGGAGCATGGAATCTGAGTGACAATGCAATTGTAGGTCAGTGACTGTAGGTTAATAGTTAACGGTATTTTTAATGAACTTTCTGATTGTGCAAGACCTAGGAAGCATTGTGATTGCATCCTCAGCACTGTGTGTGACTGGGCTTGTCTTGGAGGAAGGAGAGCTTTTTGTGCCATTAGAAGAACAGCTTGAGAACCCTTAACTCCTCCAATTCCTGAGACATTTACACCACAGAAGTAATCAAAAGCGTAGGAATTTAGTCCAGAGCATGATTTCATTTAATCCATGATTTTTAAAGTATCACTCTTTTGTTTCTGTTAATGCAATGCAAAACACGTGTCTTGCAGTTTTCAAGTAGCTCTTACTGGTACGAGCATCTCTTAATAGCTCAGACATATTTCATTCAAATTAAAATATACAGGGGCCTGTTTGTAAACCTTCAGAGCCAGGTTTATGGCACAGATGCTGACTGAGGCTACTTGTTAATTGCGAGAGTGGATTGGATATTTAGCTTTTCATTCCTATGAATAGGGTTTTTCTTAGCAAACCTCATTTGAGTGGAAGTGGGAAACTGGGGGAGGAAAAAGAAATGGGAGAGTGTTCACATTTGTTGGGCCAATATTTTTCAAAACCCTTCAAGTTATGTACTGTAAATCATACACTATAATGCACATATATAAGGTGCATTTTTGTAGTTGCTGGAATAAACACATTTGGCTGTCGCCCTTTGAGATGAATGCAATCCTAAATTTAGCACTTTCTACTTAAGGAACCTCCCTTGCTAATTTGTACCACTGAGTGGAATAAGGGCTGTACATTGAAAATGTATTCCTTAAAGTTTTGCAGATCTGTTTTTGACTCTGTGATGCTGTGTGATATTCTATAGAAGACTCAAGTGAATCAGGAGGGTTTATAGGGCAGCATTCTGTTGTTCAGGGACATCCCAATGCAAATTCTTGAATTCATCACACATTTTGATCTTTGTTCTTGGATGTTGTATATTTTTCAGTTGGTGGCAAATGTAATTTTCATGTATGCAAAGGAGATAGTAATGTGGTATGTAAATGAAAAATCATAGGAAGGGAAACTATTCATTGCTTTATAAAGTATTTTCCCCATAAACGTTATTGACAGAAGGTATTGCAAATTTACAGCTACAAAATAAGGAATTTTACTATACCCTCTTTAGCATACTTGGAAGTTGTTTTATGGCACAGCAAGTCAAATATCTGGACCTACTTGTATCCTCGCTCTTATAGAAGACAGAATCATACAATCATACAATCATTTAAGTAGGAAAAGACCTAAGACAATCTAGTCCAACCATAATGTTCAGATGTTGTTTAAATTTTTATCTCTCTTGAGTTCTGAAGACAGGATGTGTTGTTTAAAAGTGACAGGTCTTGATTTAAAAATAAAACAAACCTTTAACAAAATGGCTACCATGCAGACAACATACAAGTCAAAAGCAAGGCACTCTGCTAATTCAGACAGGATTTGTTCCTGCATATTAAACAAGCTGAGAATGAAGGCTAAACCCAGGTTTCTAAGGTATTTTAGAGGCCATTTCCCTATTCAGATAACAAAAAAGAAATTAAATTTTTAGTTTGCAAGGGTATTNGGTTAATAAAAATAGGTTTTTATTGTTGTTGGCTTCAGAATCTTTTCAGACAGATGATGGTCAGACAAAATATAATGTAAGTATTTGTGTGAATAAACAATCTGCCCCAGTAATGGTACAGTACATCCTATCAGTTCCATGTTTGTACTGCTGCAACCTTTGGTGCAAAAAGTGATTTTTTTTTTTCTTTACGCTCATTCTACACGTCTTTTTCCAAATCTATGAATTGATACAGCACATCTGTGCTACTTGAGAACAAAAAAGTATGAAGTCATAGTCCCATAAATAGCTTGTAGGATGAAAATGCTGAAGACAGCCTTCTTTTCATCTCCAGTGGGTCTCTTGTACAGGAGTTTGGAATCTTGGCTTTGATTCTTCATGCAGAATCTTCACAATATCCACATCTGGGCTATGAATGTAGCTGAGAACAGAGCTGCTTTAGATCTTCATGACTAATAATAACTTCAAGAAACAAATGCTTCTAGCAGAAGAATGTTTGTGTGGTCTCTAAAACACACCAAGTTAAGGCAAAAACGAGAATCCAGACCGTGCAAATAGAATTGAACTGGTATCAGATGGCAGAGTTGTCCAAGCAATTTTCTCTCAACTGACAAAGAATTTATTTTTTAATTTCTCGATTAATCCTCTCTGTCACAGTGAAAATTCCTATCTCATCTTTCTTTTGTGATATCTGCATATTCTCCCAGATAATCTGCGTTGTATTCAGCACAGTCTCTATTTTAAAAAGAGCATTTTGCAGAGCTTATTGTTTCCATTGTTTCCTTTTCTGTAATGACATACTAGGTCCTGTTCACTAGCGTACATTTTTAATTGTATTTTCTTGGTAGCAGGATGTTATCTATTTAAATAGCACTGTTCAGTGTTTCTTACTAACTGGTAAAGGATGAATTTTTTTTTAACTGCTAATTACTTTTACAAGATGCAGGTTTAGTCAAAGTACCAGCAATACCTTAAATATGACTACATCAGGCACAGGAAAACCTCATAATTTAAATATTCAAGTAAACATATCAAACACTTTTTGGGTGGGAGGAAGAGAAAATTGATGGTTGGACATTTTTATTTTTAAATGTCATGAGGGTTGTGTTTAGTTGTGAAATAGTGACTGAAAATGAGAGGAGGAAAAGAGATTGGCAGCATTTCCTCATTCTTCTAAGAGGAAGCAGCATTGCACATCTGACCTGGGAACATTTGCCAAGAGATGACATGAGTGTCTTGGATTCATGCGAATGTTGCTGTGGTCTTTGCAATGTCTGAGGGGGTAGGATGAGGCTGGGAGGAGGACTTCAGGATTTCCAGTGTTTGAACAGAAGAGGAAACAAGATTCAAGTGAACTTTCGAATGAAAGTTAGAAGTAGTCAAGGTGACAGCAACCTCACTGCACGTCTCAACACTGGCTTGCTTTGAGTGTGAAGTTCATCCTGGGTGCCTGAACAAAAAAAAATTCTAGTTGGATTTGAATGTTTTACACTTCTACAGTTGTGGGGTTGGGGACTTTTTTTTTTTAATTGCAAGAGAGGAAACACTGGAATAGGCAATGCCTATAATAGTCTGAGGTATTTAACATCACACAGTCCCATCAGCACTGAAAACAGGCAAGTTTGACAGTAAATTCATAGTTTCAAGTTCATGGAAGTTCATGTGCATCGCTACAGGCTTGGGGAAAGGTGGCTTGAGAGCTGCTCAGCAGAACAGGACTTGGGGGTGCAGGTCGACAGCAGCTGAACGTGAGCCACTGTGTGCCCAGGCGGCCAAGAAGGCCAGTGGCATCCTGGCTTGGATCAGGAATAGTGTGGCCACAGGACCAGGGCAGTGATGGTTTCCCTGTACTCGGCAGTGGTGAAGCCACACCTTGAGTGCTGTGTCCACTTCTGGGCCCCTCAGTTCAGAAAGGACAGGAAGGTGCTGGAGCGTGTCCAGAGAAGAGCAGTGGAGCTGGTGAAGGGTCTGGAGAGAAGTCTTACGAGAAGTGGCTGAGGGAGCTGGGAGTGTTCAGTCCGGACAAAAGGAGGCTCAGGGGGACCTCACTGTCTCTACAACTGAAAGGAGGTTGTATTGAGATGGGGGTTGGTCTCTTCTGCCATGCCTCAGGTTGAAAGGATGAGGGGAAATGCCCTTAAATTGTGCCAGGGAAGGTTCAGATTCCATATTAGAAAAAGTTTTTTCACTGGAAGAGCGGTCAGACACTGGAATAAATTACCCAGGGAGTCATCATCTCTGGAAGTGCTCGAGAGGTATCTGGATGTGACACTTTGGATTCGTTTAGGGGGTGACTGTGGTGGTGCTGGTTGGTGGTTGGAGCACATGATCTTGAAGGTGTCTCCAACTTTGATGATTCTGTGAAAATCAAGTCTGGCTCAGTTGGTTCACATGTGTTTTTAAAAAGTTTACAAGTAAAGATTTAAAATTCAAGCCTTAACCTGCCTTTTCCTGGATTAAGCACCATCTGTTGCCAGTGGATGTAATTCACTGCATGTGAGGTGTGGCCTTGGTAAGCCCCCTTTGAGAGCATGCCTTGGTGCCACACCCGTGTTTGCTGGTGCCGTTTTTAGCAATAAATGACAGTACATAAAGCAGCATGAATGCCTAGTATGACATCCTGTATCGTTAGTCTTGGAGGAAATGCTGTAATTTAGTCTTTGTGGAGTAAAATGTAGATCTGTAACTGTGTAATTAAAACTACACAAATTCTTTTGAGTTCTCATTCCCGACATCCATACAACAATAAAAGCTCAAAACTATCAACATTTTAAACAGGAGGAAAAGAGGGATTGAAAAGTTTCATGCAACCTCATATGTGGATGGAAGAATTAAGGAGTTAAACAGATAAGTGAATTTAGTGGTAACAGGTTTTTTAAAGAATTAAACGGCTTGTTTATTCTGCTTTACTCATGTAATTATAGCAGTGTATTAAACTTACTTGCAATGAAATAACCAGTAACAGACATGTTTAGGTTACATTTTTTCCAGAGACAAGTCTCTGCAAAAAAAGTGTATTTGCTATATTTGCACACCCACATAGGTATAGTAGGTGTCTGCTTTTAGTTTCAAATACTTGTTGAACAACCAAAAACAGATTTCTGGAGTCTCTGATACATCTGAAAACCAGAGCTTGAAGGAAATGCCAAGGTTCACATCACTCATGCAGAGCAGAGTGTATTTGTTACCGTGCTGTATGACAAAGAATCAGAATTTGGGGGATTACTTTGGAGGCTTCCCAGGCATGTAAAAGGAATGTTCAATCCTTCTACTTTGATGTAAACTCAGATTAATTCACAAGTTCCTGTGGAATTGGTCTCTTCCCAGCCTCCCTCTCAATACTCTGTTGGATCTGAAATCCTTGATATTTCAGTGACGGGGAACTTTGGCATTTGAGGTAGCTGATTTTCAGTTCCTGCTCTTCATATATATTTTATCAGAACTAAGGTAGTGCTGACGTGGCATAATTAGTATTAAGAAAGGGGGTGATTAGGGTGCAGTTGAGCTTTTGCTGTCATTATCCATTTTCACATGTTGCAACCAGAAATGTTTTGGCTTTCTCTGCCAAGAAGCAGATTAGTTTCTGTTGCTCCAATTGTGGAATTAAATTTTCCTTTTTAAATATGGCATCAGAAAGTTGTGTTTCACAGTCAGGAAAACTTTCTTCCAAAGTATTTTGAACCTCCTTCCCACAGAAAGAGAATGGGAATCGAGTAGATATTAAAACAAACAGCATCTAAATACATAATTTGTCACCCAAGCCTCAAATAGAAAGCCACTTGGAAGCTTACATTTTGTTGTTTAGAAAGCCAAACAAGTGTCTAATAACAGCATTAATTCTGGAATTTGGAACTGGTTTTTCACTGCCATTAAAAGGTACACTTGATAACCATTGATACTGTTGTAACTGTGCCAGTAGTAGTTTATTTAAAAAAAAAAAAAAACAACCTTTTTTTTTTCTTTCCTGCCCAGTTAGTTAATTTGTGAAAGGAAAAGAACTATTTTCAGAAACCGAAAAGGGAGGGTTCAGATAGGTCTCCTGTTCTATGAATTAATTGCTGAATATCCCTTCAGTTCTGAAAGTGCAATTTATTTTCCTGTGACTATTTCCAAGAGGAAAATGAGCTCCTGGGAAGGAAGCTGTGGAGAAACAATGGGACACGTGGAATATATTAATCTAAATGTGAGTGCATAAATGGCATGAAACGTGTTCTGGAAGATATCCCTCGGATAGAGGTAACCTGCACTTGCTAACAAAAAGCTGCATCCTGTTGATGTCAACCAACTGTAAGGAAATACTGTTGGATGCTTAAAATAGGATTAAAATAGGCTGTATGGCTTCCATGAACGTGTATCATCCCTGACTTGCTGAGACTGATCACTTCATGAAGAATCCATAGAAAATCCTTGCCTATCTCCAAGAAGCTCAGCTTCGGTTCCCCCAAAGGCATGCATACAGTTGCCAAGTGGCTGATGCCAGCTGTCTGCAGCCTGACTTGTCCCCTCCTAGGAGGCTCTTAGCTGGTGAAACAGTTCCCAGTTCCTTTAAATATAGCAACACCATGAGTAGTGAAACTGGAGAGAGCTTGCACTCACACTGTTATAGTAATAGTAAAGCTTTCATATCCAACCATCTTGTTTGCTTCCTGCAGACTGGCAGGGTTTGATTTACACGGATTAATGTATCCCAGTATTCTTTCTTGCACTGCTTCACTTGCTTGCTGAAGATAATTGTCTGCTCTATAAGGGGTGGTGAGTGTGCGTGGTGCATCCACTTAGAGCAGTTAATTTCATTACCTTTAACTTTCAAAAAGATGTAAAAAGGAGCTGCACTTGATTAAGGACATGGCTTTGGGAAAAATACCTGTGGAGTGCCCAACTGTGGATAAATAGATTTGGTGCCATGACTTTATTGACAATTCAGTTTTGTCAAAATGATTTGCCCTAGGTACCCGTAACCTCAGTGGGACAGGGAAAAGGCTTAGAAGGCTGGATAGCTCTCATGTGATCGTGCTGTCATGGGTGTATTTACATCCAAAATAGAGAAAGCACCAGTGTTTATTGCAGAACTTTGTGTTCTGTTTGTTGTGCTAACACAGCAAGTAGTGTGAAATAGTAGTGAGGGGAAGTGAGTATTGATGTAATTAGGTGATTTCTCCAATACTATCCTTGTTCTTCGCCCAACTACTGCACTTGCTGCATGAGAACCCCCCTCATGCTATGGTGTTTTCATTTATTCATTCATTTATTTATTTGCATCCAGGCATTAATTTTGGGACAGAAAGTTGTCTTGTAGTCACACTTACGAATGATGTAGATTGTCTTGACCAGATTTAGCAAACAGTTTCTCTGTACCAGTGGCTTTAAAATCTCCCATACAGTACCTGAAAAACAGGAGCTCGCTTATCTTTGTCCTGGGGGAACCACGATTTTGGCTTCTGTGGTCTTCGACATTATGACTACAGCTTGTCCTAAGAAATGACAAGATAAGATGTTCCCGATATAGCCCAAAGATATAAATGGGATCCCTTCACAGAGGTGAAATCATTGGAATAAATGGGAAAATCCTAGCCAAATCCTAACCATTACACGTGCCATTTTCCCATGGCCTCTTTCACAGAAACATCACAGTACTATTTACTACCTTTTATTTTTTTATAGAAGTTTTGGTCCACATACCAGAGTTTATGTTAAGGTGGGGTGATAAACAGGGAAAACAGACTTTCCACCTGATTATTCAGGGTGCTTCTCTGCATGGTGTTTTATCCTTAAGATTTTCACTGCAGCTGAAGTTGGCATGTAAGGGAATGTCAGGATGGAGCTGCTTTACTTGGGTGTAAACCTATGGTTTGATGCCCATTGCCTCAGCAGCCTCTTAACTTTGCTTCACTGGGTTTCTTCTGTGCTGTGTTTCTCAGCCCTGGTGGGGATGGTACTGGCTTGGTGAGATCAGTATTTGCAGAGGTTACAAATGTGCTGTAGATTCTCTATATAAACGTTTTAGTCTTGTTTTTGTACTAGTCCTGGTACTGTTGCCAAATACTATTATCATAATTGGCCAAAGGAAACGAGGGGCCCAGGCTTGTACCAGAAATAGCAGCTCTTGTTAATGTGCAGAGGTTTGTTGTGTCCGTGTGTCTTGCTCCAGCGCTCTGGGAGGCAGCTGGTTGTGTTGCTTATTTTTTTAATGTTTGTATGAGAACTGGTTTTGGGAGAAGCAGAATTCACTCTTGGTCTATGCTCCAGAAAGGTGATACTTGGTTAACTGATACAGATTCGTATCAGAGGAGGACATTTGTATTGCACTTGATGGGGAAAAGAGGGACACTGGGAGTTTAAATAATTTATCCCTTTCTTTCAGTCACTTCTTTCAGGTGTGGTGTGTGTCTTCATTAAATCTTACATGGGTGCTGTGATGAGAGAAATGAGTTTCTGGCATTAGAGGCAGAATGCAAACTATTTGGGATGCTAAGTGACCTTGGCTGGATGTGGGGTGCTGTGGCAGCAGCTCAGTCTGCCCCATTCCAGCCGCATGGGAACGCCGAAGCTCAGCAAGTTCCTTCAACAAACAGCAAATAAGCCATCCTTGCAACAGGGTTGGAAGGATTTGGGAGTGATTAACGATCAGTTTAAAAACCACTTTAGAGTGTTACACAGGGGTAGAATGGAACCTATACAGTGCTATAATTGTGTACTCAGTGGGTCGATCTGTCTCATCCCAGTCTGAGAGGATTCCCCCAAAATGCTTCTTTCCTTGTGCTTGTGGCTGACAGGAAGGCCAGGCTGAGACTGTGTTTTAGATTTTGTTGTAAAGCTGCAGTTTGTGGTTGCTCTCAACTCCTCTCGAGCAGCTTGTTTCCAAAAAGAGCTGCTGCCTTTGCGTGCCCCAGTCAGGAGATTGTTTCCACCAAAATTGGAGTGTTGTGGACAGTGGTGGGAGTCAGAGGAATGTCACTGCCAGCCCCCTGAAAGGAAAAGGGTGCCAAGGAAAACTCCAAACCTCTGTGCTGAGCCTGCAAGGCTCAGTTGTGTGCTGTAAACATGCAGTGGAGCAGCAAGCTGCTCTGGGGTTTGGAGCTGCTTCCAGCTGTGCAGTGATAGGCAGGAAAAAGTGTCTCTTTTATTTGAAGATGTCTGTCACCGTGCACTGAAATGCACTTGAATTTGTTAGTCTGAAATAGTACTGATGTGAGTAGCATTGCATCAGTGCCTTCACATTACAAATGGCATGGAGCAATGGCTAATGCTTCTCACTTCCCTTAGAGGTTTGCCTTTGTCTTCAAAATAAAATATTAAGAAATTGAGACTCAGTGCTTTTCCTTCTCATTCCCCCTCCCATACCCCAAAGGGTGGAAGCAGTGATCCTGCAGACAGAGGCAAGGGTATTGCTTTGGGCCTGTGTAATTCTGGGTGGTGACAGACTTAACCCTTTGGAACCCACTGAGCATATGGCCAAACAGCTGTTGCCTATTTACATCCTACAGCAGCTGCCCGCAGCCCTCCCTTCCACAGCACCAGCTGGTGGGGAGGCCACAGAGAAAAGCCTCTGCACCCACACATTCCTGTTCTTCTGAACTGCCTGTGGGTCGCTGGCTGGCTGGGAGTCTTTGGTGCAGGTTATTGAAAGAGCACCCAAGTTTGGTGTGCTTGGGAAATGCACCAGTGTTTCTTGTGAAATTTGCTTTAAAATTGAGGGGAAAATACAGCTGCGTTATTTATTACGGCCAGCTTTTCTGTGAGCGAAGAAAGGGTTTCATTTGCAGGTGACCATTCACATCAGCGGAAAAGTTGGTTTCCACGCTGTCTTTCATATCCATTTGTCACATTCTTCCTGTCTTAGATGCTTTGCTTGCTCTTTAACCCCTGGAACCCTGCCTGGCCCAGGAACTTAATTTTTTTTTTTTTTTTAAGGTTCCTTTTAGCCCCCATCCATCCTAAACACTGCATTTTATTTTAACCAGATGGGAATTAGGTAGCTGAATCCACTTGACGAGGGCTGTTCCCAACGGCTCCTGGTATTCCGTAGCTCAGTGTTGAGGTTGTATGGCTTGGTTTCTGGGTCTGCGGGGAGTTTCTTTCCATGTTAAGGACTGAACAAGACCTTTCCTCTGCCGAGTCTTCTGACAGACTGGTGAGAGGAAGCCTGGTTTCACTAAGTCACAGGAGAATGACCCACAGTGGCAGAGCTTTGATGTGGTGGTGCGCTGGCACAAGAAAGCTATTGAACCTTAAATTATGCCACTGCTGATTGGGATCAGTGAGCCGCCTCCTAATACTTTGGTTTGGTCATGGGACAAAACTCAGCAGTAGAGATCTGTGTTTCTTCACTGCCATTTTAAAATAACCCAAATGAAAGAGTTTGAGCTTACTTGATGTGCAGATCCCTTTGAGCTGGAAAAGCAGGGCTGCGGCTCAGCTGAGCAGTGACTGGTGCTCTCAGCAGGGCCACAGTCCTGTGACTAATGCAAGTTTGGGATATTTTTAGTGTTCTTCCTTGAGTTGTTTGCCTGGTCCTCTCTGCACTTGGTTAATGCTGTGAAGGTCACACAAAGATAATAGACAGTTGTAAAGAGTGCTGAGAGGGCCAGCTGGTCGGGATGGCACTCCACCAGCAATGCTCTGCTTTTGAGATAGAGGGGTCGGGAAGGGCTGAGAAGTACTGACATGCTGCTTTCAAGATATCAAACCAAGCTTTCTTCACACCTCTAAGCTAGGGAATAGGTATGTGCCAGGAACCATCTCCAGGCAGCAGAAAAAGAGTGACCTGGTCAGGTTGTCTGAAGGGATTAGGGAGTAATGTACAGCCTGCAACCCAATAGTCAGGATCTCTTATCTTGCATACCTCCCATTCAGCAGGGAGTAGCAGTACCCTCGCTGTGAAGGGGAGGAGATCTGCCATCACTGAATATACTGACAAAGGGAGGTGGCAGGAGACTCCCCTCACTGCTGGACTCGCCTGTAATCAGATTCCCCAAGTGTTTGTTTTTCTGCTTCTTACCTTTCATCTTGCATTGTGAGTGTTAAAATTGCTGTTGGTGGAGGGTGAAATTAATCCATCCCAAGGACTGCTGCTGTCCTTACACGATGCTGCTGTTGAGATGACTGGGAACTTAATTGTGTGGCAACATCTCATGAGGAGACACTAAAACTTACTAAGGAGATCAGGACTGAAGGGAAAGTATGCAGCTGGAGCCATCTTAAGACTGTCTCTCAGAGAAAGCCTCAGGGAAAAGTGGGGAAAAAAAGAATAAAATAAGTCACCAAAATGACACACTGGTGTGTTATCAACACCTTCCTAGCTACCAGTGCAAAGCACAGCATAACTGGAAGGGATATTCCTGAGAGCAAATAGTACAAATAATAAAATTATTTTTTCTGTGTCTATTAGATATTGAATGAAATACACTGGACTACCTTCAAAGCAAGAACCATGAGTGAATTGTCCTAATTTACCTTGCAAAGCAGAGTTGTTTTCCTTATGTCCTGTGTCTGGAATTGCCTCATTCAAGGGCCATTCAGCAGAAGCAGGCTTTGACTCCCAACTTTTCTTGCTGCTTCTCCTCCTTGTGTGTCCTTCTCTCCATTTACCCAGGTTCTCTTGAGGGATGAGAGATGCTTTTCATTTTATGGAAACTTCTGGTTGTGTCTGTGGTTTCCTGAGGAATGGCTGTGTGGAGTTTCTGAACAGCTGCTCAGGTCAGACCGGGGCTGACGACACACCAGCCTTGGAACTCTTCATTACACTATTGGCATTTCCCCAGAGGCAGGACAGCTATCTGTCTAATGGAATGACACGTTTTTCAGCGCTGTCAGTCCTTAAATATCAAGTAAGTGAATTAAGAGGGAGCAGGTGAGTGTTTCTTCCGAAGAAAGTTTAATGTCATGTAGCTGTTTGATGCATTGCCTCTGGTGCAACTGTCTTGTCATAAAACCTGACATCATTTGTTCGGTTGTCTCTCAGAATTATTTGCCGCTTTTCAGGCTTGTTAATTATAAGTGACGTTACACATAGTCTGATATGAGCTAGAATTACAACTTTCAGATTGACTGCACAGAAAGAAAGCACATTTCACTAGGAGACAGTGCAGCCTTCGTCAGTGTACCCGTCTATTGATTGACGAATAGCTGAAGGAATGACTTATTAGGCTTGCTCTGGCTCCAGCATTCCGTACAAATAGGTCTTTTTGAGTAGCATGGCACTGCCACGGGAGCCTTTCATCAGACAGTCTGAATGGGCTTTCTGCTCTGTAGTCACTGCCTTCATGCAGTGATGCAGGTGTGAAGCCCCACTGCGGACTGAGGAGCGGTAGTGTGGTGAGGAGGCAGATTCCACTGAGCTGCTGTTGCTCGCTCCGTTGTGGAGCATGAACTTGTAAGCTTTATCTGAAGACTGTTTCTCTCAGTGCATCTTTTTACTCCAAACCCAAAAAGGGTAACAACGAAAGCCCCTCACCTTTCCCCCACAGTAACAGTTTGTAGTAGTGGTGTGAATCAGCTGTTGCTAAGGTATGTCCCCAAAGTGCTGTCAGTTGAACGGGTAAAAGTGGGTTCGATGTCCAGTAACTTGATCTCTAGACAGAAGAGATATAGGGGCTCTTTGGAGCACATGCGGCGAGATAACTGCTGACTGCAGTTAGGGGTGAATCTAGATAAACCTCTCCTGCTGCAGCTTGCTGCAGGATAAATGGCTTGTTAGGGCATAGATGCAACAGTGTGAAATGTGGGCTTGCAGGAGTTCATGTGGTTGTCTGAGAGGGGTACCATGGAAAAGGAAGTTGTAGCATTTTCTTCCTATCTTCTCTACTGAAGAGAAGGCCATGGACTGAAGAGGGCTGAAAAAATCCAAAAGGAGACATCTTGATCATTGAGATGCACCTGTTGGGAAAATTGCAGTGTTGAGAAGATAGCTTTTCATATATCACAGAGAAGCTCTGTCCTGCTGCTTCTCCCCCACGACTGCAAGCATCATGAAAATGAATCAATATAAAATGGAGTCCTTTGCCTCCCATTGAGCCCAGTGTTCTTCCAGTATTGTGCATGTCCTTCACCTCCAGTGTGCTTTATCTGGACTGAGTGTTTAGATGGTGATGCTCTATTGCATGTTATTTTCCAGAAAGTAACTATTAAATACTTTTCCCTATCTTTAAGTAGGTCAACCGTTAATCTAATTGATTAACTTTGTAGCTAGTCAGTTAAATTGATTTACTCATCTATGAGGGGCATATTTACCACTGTATTAGTGTAACTCACTGTGTATTTTTTTGTAGAGGAACTGTGAACAGCTTTGCCAGGCAGAACCTCAAGGGGAAAGCCCAAAACCTAATAGGGGAGGCATTGCAAAAAGCAGTTGAACACTGAGGTGTCTTTTAAGAACAAGTTCAAAGATGTTTTTGCCCGAAATTTCAGACTGTCAGCTCACAGGTATCTTCATTGAATGGTGGAAGTTCAAGGGTGTTACAAGGCAGTACTTTGCTGGAAACTAACTCATGAAATGCCCCCCTGTTTTGACAAAGGAGTCACTGAATGATAATATTTGAGAGGTTTGTTGCTTCAGGGAGTTCAGCAGCCACTGCACTTTTGTACTGGAAGCCTGAAGTAGCTGTAACGGCTCGTTCATGTTGCTGAGGAATGGGCCATCATTCAAAAGCTGCCATGAATTATCCATGGAAAATGGCCCTTAGATAGGAGCCCCTTGGTGGTTGGTTAGTATAATTAATATAAGCATCTTGCTGCAGCTTTACATTTTGGTTTAGCAACTTCTCAATTTGAGAAGAGTCTTGGGACTGCCTAGATTTCAATTATCTCCCTGATGCTGGAGGTGGGGTTTTAACTTGATGTTAATTACATTCCTCAAGGGAAATGCAGACAGCAAGCAATGGTTAGGGTTGTGCAGACAGCATAGCTCACAGCAAACATCTGAACCCAAAGCAAATGTAGCATTAAGGAGTTAAAAGTGCTATGCTACTTGCTTTTTATTTTAGAGAGTCCTTTTTTTTTTATGGGGCTTCTGTGGGATGTAGCAAATGTGGAGTGTTACTGGGCTTGTATTCAAATCATATATTCCATGTTTTTTAGCGTTTTTTTTGTGAATCTTATTAAATACTTGATTAAAAGAATTCCGGTACTGGAGAACGTGAAAACGTGAACTGAATGTGCTGTAAACACTGAAAAGCTAGAAGATACTCAATTTCTTTACTTGTAGTATCTTTTTACTGTTGATACTGGCTGTGCTGCTGGCATGGTAGACAGGTAAGCCTTTGCTGTAAAAATGATGGATTAAGCAAGTTGGGCCTTGCTCTATCTTTGGGCAGATGCAGCCCACAGGAATTGTCATGGAACAAATCCCTTAGGAAACATCTTAGGCATTGCTGTCCAGAAAGAATTGTGTTGGCCTTGAAGAAAGACCAGCTAGAAGATGGAAGGAAATTTGAGAACAGAGCAGAGCCCTTTCTCGAATAAACAGAGGCAGCAGCTTCAACCAGATCCATGGTCGCAGATCAAATTGTGAGGGTCATCTTGCCCTCTGTAGCACTCCCAGTCTCACAGTGCTCATTTGTCCAACATCCCAGTGTTCTATTTAGTGATCCTGTGAATTGCTGCTGTTTTCTATTCTTGGGAAAGAAGTGACGCTGGAGTGATGACCTGGGGAATACAAACACCCTTGGTACTGCTGTGAGGGGAGGCACAGAAGGATGGCTGCATGGGGGCTACTCTTTCATAGTGGGGAGCTTGTAAGGGTGGAAAAAGGGAGGCAAGCAGTAGCAGTGCCTGGCAGTTTGGAGTTAATTCAAAGACTGGTTGGATTTTGTTTTTCTCTTTTGTCTGACAACACAGCGTCCTTCCAGTTTTCCTACACAATTTCACAATTAGAAATGTTGCAGCACTGGCTTCTACATGCACTTCTGCAGTTTCTGGAGGCAGACGTGCTGAATTCTGTTGCTGGTGTTTTGCTTTAACATGGCCCATGGTCCTTCATGCTGTATAGATATTCAGTATTCAAAACATGGGGAATTGGGATTAGGCTCATCTCTGTTTATATGAACACCAAAGCATACACCCTTCTGAGAAACATCTTTGTTCTGTAAATACCTTTGCTCCCACAACCTGTTGGAATACAGGTGGATATTGATGTCTTTCTGTAGATGAAGGGAATCAGCTTAGTGTGCTGGCTTTATGGCTGTTCTTTTCAGAGGGGAAATTGAGTTGGTGTTACCATGACCAGGCTTTCATGCAAAGCTTCCATTTGCAAAACTCTCTCACTTGTTTTATCAGCTGCACCAGACCTTATTAAAACCCAAACAGTAGCCAGCTCTGACTATTAGCTTAATGGTTTAATACCAGCTTCTCCATAAGGCAGAAGCAACAGGTTATTTAAAACATGTAGGTCAGATTGGTATGGTATTTTCCAGTGAGATTTTATAAAGACATTATTATTGCTATTAAAACTCTCAAATGCAGGAAATGCACCTGGTGCAGGACGTTTTTTGTGTGTGTTCCTCTTTGCTTCCTGAAGTTCTATTGCAAAGTATACTCCAAAGAGATTTTTACTCTTTACTTCCAAACTTGATATTAACACGAGTATTCCTGCTGACTCTTTTGAAATGGTATTCTTAATGTAAATGTTCCACTACAAGTTTAGGCTCAGGTTCAAAATGAAAATGGTTTCCTGTGAGAAATCCCATCCCCCTTCTGCAAAAGGGCTGCAGTATAAAACAAAAAGTAAAATGAATGCTAGGTAGCCAGCCCATCCCTGGTTTTTGGTTATCAAAGCTAGTAGCTTCAGAAAGTAAATGATTTAAAGGATTTTTAATTTTAATTCATTTTTTCTGCTAGAGTATTACTTACAGTTTAAAGTCCTAAGGTTTTTTGTTGGTGTAAGGACAGATAACTATGTAGTATAACTTCTGCATTGTGGTAAAACTAGACTTTGTGAGAAGTACAAATAGATGTTTATGAACATTTTAGGGGTATTTGCTGTAAAACTCTGAAAGGATCCTTAAATTTTTAGGGCAGCCTTTTTCCTGAGACAGTAAAATCCATAGGTGCCTTCTGTAGGAAGTGAGGAAAAGGGCAATATTTACATACAGAAAGGAGGCAGATGCTCATCTGCTGGAATCTCAGTGCTGCAGAAAAGGTACCATTTACAATCTGTTGTAAACTCTGGTGTTCAAAGGGCAGCAGTAAGACTCCCACTCAGCACTGAAATTCAAGCAAGTCTTTCTACAAATCTGTCCCTTTGCTTAGTTGTTGTTTAGTGGTTTGGTAATTGTTGTGACAGCTTTCTGTGGGAGCAGCAAGCCACTGCATTCTGGAAACAGCTTGGTAAGTTCTTGCCATTTTAACTGGTTGGCTTTACCAGTCCACAAAGAAAGGATGGGGAAAAGAGATTTTGGTGTTACTCTGAGGAGGTGGAGACAGGCAACCATGAATTTTATCAATCCAAACAAATGACACTCTGCATAGGCAGGTTCAAAATCCACAGCCCTGTTAAAAAATAATTCTTACGATTCACAGAAATAAAGACGTGTGTGTGTGTGTGTGTGTGTGTGAGAGAGAGAGAGAGAGAGCAATCATGGAAAACTGCAGCACCCTTGGAGGAAGGAAACAGATGGCAGGAAGAGCTTCCAGATACTTGACAGGCTGCAACAGACTTAAATGCAGGCAGTGATAAATGGGCATGAGATTGAGTTTTGCTGTAGCTATTGTTGTTTCGTCTTGTTAAAATCCCTGATGTGCTTTATGTTAGCAGTACCAAAGTTTTATGTTCTCTCTGCTTTGGTGGTCCTTTGTTTAGCTGGTGTGGCCACTGGGGTGCTGTGAATGGTCATGAAGATTCAGGCATTTCTATGAAAAATGAAGCTTCTTCATAGGACTAATAGCAGGACTTAATGTTGAGTAACAGCAAGGGAGAAGTGAAACTGAATTTAATTCCTGCACCTGGATTATTCCAGTCTGTCTGGCAGAAATGACCATGTGAGGCTAATAATTAAAAAAAAGGTTTTGCATGCGTTTGAATGATTCATTCCTCCACCAACCTCAAGTGCAAAGGCATGGATGCTGTGATTTCCTGTCTCAGGAGCTTTATCAGGGACAGATATGGGTAGCAGTTGATATTTTATACCTTGCTCAGACTGCTGGGAGCACTGGAGAGCAGCCTGCTGTGCAGCCAGTGTCTGTACTGTAAGCACAGTGCCCAATTTCATGTTACTGATTATAACAGATAATAGACCAGTGTGTACTGAAGAAATCCTGTGGCTTCTGATAGGAGCTACCAATGTGAACTTCTGTGAGGCTGTTTGGACCTGAGCGAGTAAACACATTATCCCCTCCTTTTAGATATGGGTAGAGCACAGCTGATTTTCCTTCCCAGGTTCAGCCTGCAGTTGTGCAAGAAGACAACGATGCTGCAATGTAAGGCTAAAACCATCAAGCCTCGGCATGAGGGTAAAACTCCACAGCGTTATTTAGGCATGTGACTTCTCATTGTTTAAATCCTCTAATACTTTACAGACGTTTCTTCCTACGAGTTTACGAAGTGGTTTTATAGGACAGTTTAGCCTTTTTACCCTGGGTGCTCTTTTCCCCTCCACTAAACTGTCTTGTGGCCTGTCAGATCTTCTGAGTTTGTTTTCAGCTGTGAGGTGAAGCGTAAGGTTCCTGAAACTCCGCTCGAGAAGGAGCTGCTTTATTTCCAGGCAAGGCGGAGCGTGGGCAGGGAGCTGTGCAAGCTGTGTACGTGACTGAGGACAGCTAAGTAACGAGGTACTTAACATGAGCAAGCAGTTGAAGGAATGCAGGCTGGGACAGATGGCTTTGGGGCAATCTCAAGAACAGGGAAGGCAATTAAGCTGAAAAGTATCTGCCCAGGCTCAGGAGCCTGTGTGTTCTTACAGCCCTGGTTTTCACTGCTATCTGGATGGCTTCTCAGTGATGGTGGAGTGCTGCCTAAAGTGATCGGCTTCGCATCCACCACTTAGCTGTGTGCAACCAAAGCTTCTCAGCTGGTAGCATTCGGGCTGAGGCAAAGCCAGGGTATGTATAAAGTTCTGAAAGTTACTTCTAGAAAATACGGCTAGAAGGAACTGAAGCCAGTCTATTGTTTACTGACTGTTAAAATGAAAACGTATGGGTGAGGTGCTGCTGGTTCCTCACTGAATACCCAGGCCCTACTCTGCACAGGTGGCGTAGAGCTGCCCATAGGGAATGTCTTTGAGACAACCTGGTCCTGGACCACTTAGGGCTCAAAGTGCTTCAGATAGTTCAGTGTGAATATGATGGCCTCCTTTGAGCAAGGAAAAAAAGCCCTAAGGAATTGCTCCTCTTTTGCAAAGTCCCAGTTAAAGGAGAAAGTCAGATGTCTGTGTCCTCACTTGACTTGCTGATATGATATTAGACTGGGCTGCAGGAAGTATCTGATGGAGCAACCGTGATGATACGAACGATCTGCCACAGAGATAAGTTGCTATGTAGCATCTGATTGAAAAGGTCATGCTATGAGATTTGGTTATTTGTGATCTGCATTATTGCTTGCGTCTTTATTTGCAGTGGTCAGATTTAATGTTTGTCTGACGTGATTGTGTCCTAGAGCAAAATAACTTCAAAAAATTGGCTGTTATATTCAGCATGCTCTTAAAGCAGCCTTTTGTAGCAATAGTTTACTTCAGCCTGAGCTTGCTGTTTCGCAGATTTTTTTGGAACTTTAATGACAATGCTTCGAGATTGGGGTGCTTTTGGTATGGGTGCTTTAATGTGAATGGCTCCTGTTAGGTAAGTGAAAGGGCTCTTTGCAAAGAGGGCTCCCTTCTGCCTCTGCAGTGTCTGCATCAGCAAATGGAGACGCTTTTTAAGTCCGTGGCAGCAGTTCACTTTGAGCTCAGGACTACAGAATGCCTTTTGTTGGGAGGAAATACTAAGGATGCCTGGATTGCTTTTTATGAATTTTTTAATAGTTGGATTACTCTTTTTATTAATGTCTTGACACTTATTTACTTCAGCATCTGCCCAAGCAAGGGAGAAAAAGTAATTGGCTATTGTGAAATAATGCCTAAATGTATTGCATATTATCTCCAGTCCAGTCTTTCGCTGGCCCGGAATAGCGAAAGAGGTAGGGATGTCTTCAAGTTTTCCTTCATGGGCAGTAAATATGGCAAATAACATATTTAGTCACACCAGGATTACGGTTAATCCTGTAGGTCACATCAAAAGAAATCTCTGTCACTGAAGTTGTATACCCAGGTTTTTGCCTCCAAGGCTTGTCCACTCATAGAGTCTGTGATCTCCTGGCATGATATTTACTAGGAAAAGCTACTTCCAGGAACTGCCAGTCTGCCCGGTGTGAAACAATTAAGAAACTGAAAAGATCTGGCGAGTGTCTCCCTGGTGAGTCACTGGGCAGAGGGAGCTCAGGGCTCTGCATCATCCTCCCCAGCCTTGCCAGGTGCTTCACTGCCTACCTGAGGGTACAGACACTTAATTTTTCAGAAGTGAAACCGCTCCTTTGTGATCCAGGCACAAAACTGCTGTCACTTACGCCAAAATGGAATTCCTGACTGGTTTTGTTTTGTCTCCTTTGGTGTTTGTATTGGCTTGGCATTTTCATATTTTGTATCCAGTGTCAGTATTTGTTTCTGGGAAGAAAGTTTTGCTTAAACTTTAATTTCTGCAATTTGTTTGTTTAAACTTGTTGGCAACTTTGAAATGCTGCAGTCTGCTCCATATGCTGGTATCAGTTGCTATTAGTGACTGTCTTCCAAAGAAAAAGCAGCAATTAGACAGGGAATGTTTTTTATGAAATAGTTGGGAGTATTCTCAGTTATAATAATATTTGGGAATATTTTTGAGCTATTTTGTGGCTAGTTTTTAATAAATGTAGGGTTACTTTGTGGCTGGTATTGAGTCAAGATTGTACAGTGCTGAACCCAGTGATAGCTTTTTGTTCTCCCCCACAGACTTAGAGTGTATATTGTAGAAATAGTCTATATATATATAATATATAACCATGATAACAGTATCGATCTGATAGGCCACAGCTCACTTGAGCACAGCAAAAGCTGTGAGGACAGCTCACAGATGTGTGTTTGTACGTGACAGATGAACAGTGAGTTCATTAGAGAAAAATCATGGTGGTGTATGTTGTGGCTTACCAGGTTAGCTGTGATAGCTGGACAGGACAACCTGAGACTGTAGCTGACACTTCAAGAGCTCAGTGTAGTCAGTCTGTGAAGACTGAAATAGCATAAACCTGATGAAAGAAGTCAAAAACCAGAATGCAAGTAAGGATTTTAAGAGTCATTGGTAATGTTAGAGTAGTGGAAGGAAAGCGAAGTCCGAACAAAGCAACAGGACGTGTCAAATAGGGAGATATTAGCATTACCAAAACCCAAACTTAGTTATGAGCTTCAATGCTAAGATGGATGGGAAGAGCCATCTTTGATGCTTTCAGGAGGAAAGTAACAATCTGGAGAAAGACTTGAGAAGCAGAAAGCAGCCCCGCCATGGCTGGGTCTATCAGTTGGGTGATCGTGTCTCCAGTGATCAGGAAATGGGGCTAGAGGGGGTTCTGTGACCTTTTTTCAGCAGTGGTTCACTTGAAGTGATGCGTGAACCTCATTAAAAAATGGAAGCGATCCAAGATGTTAAAGACGGGGAACAGGACTGAAAAGAAGAGCTAATTTGAGTCATCCACATGAAGTTGTTTATTTTATGTTTATGTTTAAGAATACTAAAAACACAGATACTTTCTTCGGTGGTTGAGGATGCTTCACTCCAGCTGATCACAACAAAAGTATTTCAGTGGGAGTTTGGTTCCCCAGGAGGAAGCTGAGCAGAGTGCAGAGAGCAAAAAGCCTGCGGGATGGAGCCATGTATGACTCCTGGAAACAGCTGGAGCGGGAAAGATGAGGAGAAAAATGGGAAAAGACTAAACCACAAGAAACAAACGAATGGGCAATTAAAAGAAGGAGGATGGCTGCTTCTGAAGACAGCTGAAAGGCTGTGGAAGAGGGGAGTGGGTTGCTGAATGTTGTCCAGAGAAGGTAATTATTTCTGGCTTTGAGTTCTGGCTCTGATTCATGTAATATTTAAGGAATATATCTGTATTTTTCATGATAAGCAGCCTGAAAGCAAATGCTGGAAATTTGCCATCTGTGTAGAAACTTCTTTGCTGTGGATATATACCATTAAAGTGAAT
Organism: Mystacornis crossleyi; assembly: GCA_013400655.1. Classification (NCBI taxonomy): domain Eukaryota; kingdom Metazoa; phylum Chordata; class Aves; order Passeriformes; family Timaliidae; genus Mystacornis; species Mystacornis crossleyi. Next base: position 62,404 of record VYZQ01041949.1, on the reverse strand, counting down.
GGGACTGAAGCAAAGTCCATTAAAAAGTTCCTCTGTTGATGGGAGTAAGACGTGAATGCTCTGGACCAGTTAAAATACCCAGTTAAAAAAAGTGCTTAACTGCTGAATTCCCTTCCTAAAAAATTAAGTAGCATATGCAGATTTTTCAATACCAAAGTCAGTGTACAAATTAAAAAAAGGTGTTGAAGGAAGGCAGTACAAAGGTGTATTTTGGCAGTTAGGGTTCAGATGCAAGAAAAAGAGCAGTCATACTTCATGTTGGATTGGGCTACTATTATAATAAATTAGGATGGTTGACCTTGCTGTGAGTATTCCATTTTGCAGTTTTGCCTTCATCTGGGCTTACTCCATGATCCCAAGAGCAATCACTGGATGTATCCATCTGTAGTCCTAAGTAGCTATATTAACTTTTGCATCTATTCAGAGAACATGTGTATTTTGAGGAGGGTTTTGAAAACATAATCTCTTTATTTTACCTGAACTCTTATTTAATCCAGACCAGAATTTCACATAGGAAATCCTGTAATGAGGTCTCTCTGATTTGAATGGGAAGCTTTTGTGCCTAGAACATTTGGGCAGGCTGTTTGAATCTCGGATTTGGAAGCCTGAGTGGGGATGAATTTATTGCTTTCCTTGCTACACTGGATAATCTGACCCAGCTCAATTCTGCTAAACAGAAGTCAGAACGCAAGACTTTGTAAAACAAACTCAGATGTTTATTTACACTGTCGTTTGGGAAGAACACAGTTCCAACAAGCTATTTGAACAAACTCAGATGAGAGGGGGAGAGCTGGGGTGGATGTCTTCAGACTGCACTGCACAGTGAGGACGCACAAAGTCACGTACACGGCATCTTCATTTAGGAGAACAAGGAGCAACCCGGGCTTCCTGCACACTGAGGCTGCAGGCACAGCACTGTGTTAGGCTGTTGTACCTGCAGCTCTGAAAACAGGCTCTGCTGTACAGGGAGACAGGGACCACGAGCCCTGCAGTGAAGAAGTCTGAAATACTCCTCTGGAGGGCTGCAGTGGTGTAGTTGCTGCTCTGATCAGGACCCTTAATGTCTGGTGATAATTTTGGCCCAGCTGTTATAACTTAGAAACCACATTAGACTTTATTTCATTTGTCATGTAGTCAATGATTAAATTTTACTTTTCTATATTAATAACTATTTTCAGGAGGCAGTTTTTAGCCCTGCTTCACTGCTTCAGAATAAAAAACTACATGCTTTAAATTGCATGTTGTGTACCACCTAGGTAACAGGTTACAGGATTGTGCTGCTTCCTACAGGCTGACGCTTCCAAATCCTGACTATTAACACAGAAGATGGTCCCTGGGGACTATTCAGGATGGCTGGAATATGCAGTAAATTTGTAGTTTGTTGAAAATATCTGGGACCAGTGTCTCATATTTAAGTGTATATGTGTTTGTAATGGGTTTCTGTGGTTGACTCTTTAGGATCCAGTCATCTTCTGCTAACCTGAAATACAGTCTCTGAAACATAGTGCCCCCAAACAATATTTATCTTCTGTTGAGTGTGACTGTCAGTTGGATTTTGTATATTAAACTGATTTCTTTCCATTTTTAAGTTTGGGATTTGGATAGGTATATATAACCTGTCTAGGGAAAAGTCCTTAGCTATATGTTTTCATGGAGTTTCTTAGAAGAGCAGGGATAAAGCTGTGGTGGTACTTGCAGGTTGTGCAGAAAGCCCCTCTAAATCATTTCTCTTCGAAGATGCCACATATGAAATGTGAAGTTACTGGAAGCTGCCCAGGAGAGCACAGCATAGAAGATATAAAGAGCATATAAAGCCTTTCACTGGAGGCTGCTGGTTTTCAGTGTCTTTGTGCATGGGAGAGAACTCGTTTGAAGACTCCACCCAAAGGTTGAGTGTCAGCAGCAAGGGGAGGGGACATTCAAGAGGTCAGTGGAGATCAGCTGCCACATACACCCCTTTCCCAGTCTGAGGCTACGATTCCAGGTTATGATGGAAGAAACCGAGGTGGGAGAGATTGCCGCTTTTGCTGTGTGGCATGTGAAGAGAGGGTTTTCCTTTGCAAAGTTGCTTTTCTGGGTCCCATCTGATGTTTTTTAAATTCTGTGTTTAAAATCATCTTCATGTGAAGAAATCTCTCTTGTTTCTCAGTAGCTTCGGGTTGGTTTTTGAACACTGACTCTACTTACACACCAGATTTAAATGTGTTGCATCAGATTAAGAAACAGCGTATTACTGGCAGGGCAGCCTCTTTGCACGTCAAATGGTTGCAGAGGGTGACAGATCCTGTAGTTGGGAACTGTGTAATAGGAACAAAGTCTTGTCACACGGGTGGAGCTCTGACTTCTGGGGAGGTCTAAATCAACACTGTGTGGTATGGAGCTGACTCCAGCAGGGAAGCTTAGCTTCCTCCTAATCTTTGCCCTGACTTGCAGTGGTGCTGCAGCAAAGCTGGGGGGCCCACACAGGACTGGGGGATGGTTTTTGTATGTATTTGTTAACTTGACTGCACAGTCACCTACCTGAAAGGAAAAGATAATTAAAGAAAATGAATGGTGTGGGTAGGGAGTGAAGGAGACCTTTGGTTCCTCTGTGGCACTAGAACTGACAATTTTCATATTGTTTAGGCCTTGTCAAAAAATGTTTTGTTCTGCCTTTGTTTTATATTGAATCCTGTGTGCTTGGTTAGCTTCTTTTCAAATTAAAAAAAACCCTTCCATACATGGATTGAAAGCTTTATCTGTTTATCTCCTCATTAAAAAGACTGTCTATGAAATGTGCTGACAGGGCTTTTACTCTCTTGCTTTCTGTTCTCATCACATTTTCCACTGAAAGCCTCCCCTCTGCTATTTCCAGTTCCATAGTAAATGGGGCTTTCTGGTGGTGGAGGCTCTGGACACTGTTCCTGGCTCCTCACAGGCTGTGTCCATTGCCGTGTGTGGGAAACCTCAATTGTGCAATTCAGGCTGCAGGAGGCTGGTTTGGTGCATAGATTTGATCCCCTGAAAGGCACTTCTAACAGCCTGGGGGTCCCAGTATCAAACATGGTGGGAAGCACATCACAGTTGTCTTCCAGTTGGATATTTAAGGAGGAAGCCACATTTTGGGAACTGTGTGTGGAGAGAGCTGCTGAGGCTGGTGAGGGAGAGCCTCAGTGGAAGCTGAGCTTCTCAAGAAATGGTGTCAGGACTTCTGGAGCCACTTAAGGAAATTGCTGGACAATTTACTTGGGGGCAAAAAAATAAGGTACAGCAAGCACTATACAATTTGAACCAGTTAGAGATTTCTAGTGGCTGTCTCCTTGCAGCCAGAGCAAGTTCTGGTTACATAAGAAATTGTGAAAAATAACTTTTGGTATAAGCTGTATTTTTCCTAATGTAATTGAAATTGTACCAACAAGTGATAAAAACAATGATTATTACCCCATAAGTGATAATGTAAGGTCTGGTCTTGAGACACTGGAGCAGTGATCTCCAGCCTTTGCTGATCTCCACCACTGATATTGATCATCTATCACTGTTTGCTCTGCTTTACTTGTGACTTCTGTTGCACCTGAGCACGTCTGGAGAGCTTGGTGGTTTGTGAATGACTATGTCGTGCATTTAAAAAAAATACACCATTTGTATGTATGTCTCTATATCTGAGTCTATTTTGTTTCCATTTGTAGATCAAGAAGTTATTAGATAAAACCAAATAATATACTGTGTTTCACTCCCATGCAGTGACGTCCCTTGTTCTCCACTGTAACAAAGAAGTTAAACAAAAAGAATAAAAGGAAAAAAAACTTTCCATTGTAATAAACAGAACTGCAGAATTGGTGCAAAAGATGCATCACGGTGTTCATCTGCCAAGTCGTGCAAAAGACACAGTCGCCTGTGGGGTGAAAGCATAGTCATGGATGAGCAGAGTAAACACTTTGTTCTGGTTTTTGCACTGCTTTCGCCTGCTCATCCCTTGTAAAAAAAAATCCTGTGCAGCAGCATGAACTTTGTGACGTCTGATATGTAGAGCAGACAGCTGCAGGCTCAATTAATTCACCCCTCTGATTTTTTTCATAGTGGTTTTTTTTTCCCCAGGAGGCTATAGTGACTTACAAACCCTCACGGGTGAGTGGTGTTTATGGCTTGTTGGCTTTGACTGAAGAGAAGTGCAGAGTGCTGTTCACAATGAGAGTGAGTTTGCATGTGAAAGTCTTCACTGGATGTCTCTTCGGGTGGATGGCCTGAGCTGCTGGATACCCACAGCTTCACTGGCATCCGTCTTCCCAAAGCGAATGAAATTTTGGGTGCTGAGTGCGGGAGGCTGAGCCTGCCTGGAGTTAAAGCGAGCCCTGGGAGGCGAAAGCGAGGAGCTGGGTACGGAAGCAGCGGGGAAAGCAAAGTACGGCAGCCCCGTTTGCGGGTTTGAGCCACGTGTGCTGTGAACGCACCGAGGAAAAGGTGGCAGCTGCTTCTCTTCCCCTCCACCCACCCATGCGATCCCCTGTGCCTGCTCTGGGCGGGCAGGAGGAGCAGCTCCCCAGTGTTCTGTGGCAGTGCACACGCCTGTAATTCCGGCGGGCTGTCTGTGCCAGCCCCGCGCGCCTGGTGCTGTCTGGGTGCCGTGTGGGAGACAGGGGTGCCTGAGGGGCAGAGCCCGGAGCGCAGCCGCGCCGGACTTGCGCGGGGCCCTCACCGGCTGCCTAAGGAAGGTGCAGGAGCGGGCAGAGCCTGGGGCAGCGTGGCGCCTCTCGTGGGAGAAGGAGTTGGAAGGCACCAGTTCCCGTCCATTTGCTTTAGAAGCTGCTCTCTTTGAACATGCTTCATCCACATCCCTGCTAGTGGTTCTGCATAGTTTTTTGTAGTCAAGAGGATTGTGTTATTTTGTTTGTTTCGTTTGAGGTTTTTTTTTACAATAAAAAATGATTAAAGAACAGGCTGTGCTAGACCAACTGACTGCTTCGTTTTTTTAGTTAGTAGATTAGATTTTGTCTAAAGCACTGTCTTCTCTTTCCCAGCAGTAAAGCAGCATGATGCCTGATATGTGCCTGCTTTATGGTACCCTTTTCTAAAGCTTCTGGCTCAGGTGGCTTCTGACAAAGGTGACTGTGGGATATTCTAATGAATCTGAAGTTATTAAAAAAAAAAAGAAATCTATTACATTTCAGGGATGTTTGCGCTTCACGCTTCAATAGCACTAATTAGATATGTGGCCCATTTTCATTCTGCTTTAGCTCCTGGGGATGGTGGAGCCTCATTATAAATAGAAGGATAGAAAATGCCCATGTTCCTTACTCTAAATAGCTTCTTCAGAACATGCCCAAAGGGCTTTAGGGTGTTTTCCGTGTGGACACTGGTTATGTTTTCTTTTTCTTAACTGAGGAAGTGGGAGAAGGGGAGATCTCTCTCCAGAAACAAATAATTGAACATTTTTTTCTTTCGTTTGGAAAACCTAATGGCAAATCAAGGTCCTCTTGAATTCTAAGTCCGCCTTGTCTTTATTGACAAGGGAATAAACTTGAATTTTTTTAAGATTAAAAATGCTTTTAATGTTGCAGTAGCTTCCCATTAACTGGTATTTTTAGCTCATAGAATCTGTGCAGCTCATGTCTTCATAGCACTGAGTGGCTGGCTGGATGCTGACAAAGTGTAGCAGTCCTAAGAGGTGCTTGTTGAGAAACATTCTGACAAAGTGCGCAATCTGATGCAGAGCTGAGGCTGGAAGGAGCAAACAGCCCATTCCAAAATCCGTCTTTGGAAAGGCCTCATGTTCTGTGCTCTTTTCGGCAGAACTCAGTTGTTTCCAGAAAGCGTGTAGTAAACAAACAGACACTGTCAATGACTGAAAATGCTGAACTCACTTTGGAGTGAACCCTTGGTGAGACCTGGGGATAAGTATAAATATTAAAAATAATATAAATGAATAAAAGAGAACAGAGCATTGCCAGGCAACTGTCAAAGGAGGTGTGGCTGCTGCATCCCTGGGCTTTGCTGACCTCTTAGATTTTGAGCATCTTGCCTGCCCTTGGATGAAATGGTTGTTCTGAACTTTGCTGATACACCTCCCAGGCAGCAGTTGAGCTTGTGAGTGCTGCTGTATTTGTTGTTACAGTGCTGATGCCCCTGTGCTAGCAAAAAAACAAAAAACAAAACAAAACCAAACAAACAAAAAAACAAAAACAAAAACAAAAAAACCCAAAAAAACAACAACAACAACAAAAAAAAAAAAACACCAAAAAAAACCCCAAACCCACAAACAAATAATTCAAGGAGTTAGGGTAAAACTGAGCTGGACTCAGTTTTCAGCAATACAGCACTCATTTATGACTGAATAACCACATTTTTGTGATTTTGCTCTGTCAGTGGGGTTAATCTGAAAGCAGGCAGAGGAAGGAACTCTCCTGTCACTTCACTTTTAATGACTTCACTAAACAAAAAGGTAAGCTGGGTTTTACCTCTGAATTTCCTGGTCTGAGGACTTGTCCCTAAACTGTAACTTGGAGGCTTGATGTTAAAATTGAGTGTGCTAAAGAAGCAGGCTGTGGCAAAGGAGTTTGAGCAGGTTAGTAGAACACTAGGATGGTTTGCTGGGATCCTCTGCTAGGTGTTTTGGTACAGAGGAACATGGGACTGCGCTCTGCAGCTCCTTCCTTTGCGTGATAGTTTGATGTGTGTGCAGCAGATGATGAAGTTAACCTTTTCTGTTCTCAGAGGAGGAGGGAAATAACCTTTTCAAAAGCTGTGTTTATCAGTATAAACATAACTTTTTACATTGTAAACATGAGCAGCATGACTAGATTTTGGGTGGCTGCTTTATTGCTTGTATCACTTTCTCATTTGGAGTATGTTAGGTGCCGTCGTCTGTCTACCATGAGAAAACTGCTGTCTAAAAATGCCCAGTGTACAACAGGATGAGAAAAATCACTCCTACATGCAGTCTGAGATGGAGTCTTACAGTTATTTAAGCCCACATTTAGCTTAATTCACTGCAGATATGTAGGACTACACAGAGTAAGTAAAGGTTAATGCATTTACAAGACTTTGAAGATTAGAAGAAAACTTGATTTAATTTGAAATTTGTGTTACATTGTGTGATGCCTCTCTGCTGAGTATTTCTCAGAAGATGCTGGTGGCATGTTGCATGGCTGTTTGCTTTGGTCATGGGTGATTTTGCAGTTTTTCATCACAAATCTATTTCCACGTTTTTTCACATCTTCACCACTTGTTTTTCTTGATTCTGCTGTTTGCATTTTTCTCCTGCTTATCTTATTTTCAGAAATTTTCACTCACTGAAGACTTTGAAAAGAAAACAAATTGTTACTGAAAATAAATTCCAAAGATTTTTCCTGCACAGAAACATTGAATAGAAGCTAGGTACTGCAGGGCAGAGCCTTCAGCCTCAGTGAACTAACAGCCGACTGTCTCCTGTCAGTTAATGTGGTACTGCACGAATGTACTGTGCTCCACAGCTGTTGATAAGCAAGCCTTTCCTTGCAAAAAAAAGTGGTCATGAGGTGATGATATGGCTGAATGTTTTGAGTGCATATACCCAAACTCAGCTGACTCCCCAGGAAAGCATCCGAGATAGTGGCGCTGCCGTGGAGGTTGTGTTGCCCGCGTGCTCCGAGAGGAATGCGGCTCCGTGCCGGGCCCTACGTGCCACGCTGGTGTTTTGCATTCCACTGGAGATAGCGCCTAGGACTTTCTCTTGAGAAGAAAACCAGAAAACACCTGTTACTGTCGGCAGCTGGTGCCTCAACAGCAAACGGACAGACAGACGGACCAGGGCTCCTGCATTCCTGCCTACCGAATGCATAGGCTTGTAAAGTCCTGCTTGGGAATAAAGAAATGTTCTCTTAAAGAAAAAATTAATGATGTTTTCTGAGTCTAAATGGATTAGACTCACTGTAGATGTGTTACCTAGGAATTCTCAAGGAAGCTGATGGACACATCCTGGAGGTGTTTTTTTTTGTTGTTGTTGTTTTCCCCCCTTTAAATTAACTGACCAACTAATTATGTTGAAATGGTGCATCTGTAATTTCTTTCTTCTTTGGTGGGGCTGAAGTATAAGCAGATAAAGAAAGGGTTTTTATGAAATTACAGATAAGTATGCAGAATTTTGCTCTAAAGATCACAAAGTCCAGATACGTTCTCAGGCATAAAGACAAGTTACCAAAAAAAAAAAAAAAAATTTATATGTTTAGTCTTTCAAAAGAGTATTTCAGGCTGGATGAAACAATTTTCAAATCTCCTGGATTGGACCAGACAGTAAGTAGCTATAAATAGCATGTTTTCCTGCAAGCACTGCATTTAACAACCAGGCATGCAGGGAAGGGATGCAGAATTTAATGCATCTGAACCAGATTTTGTTGTTCCACTGGTTGAAAAAGAGCTGAGGGACCGTGATGAACACCTGGGAAGCTACTGGTGCATGTTAGCAAGTGTTTGTTTTTGAAGACTTGGTGTTGTTAGAGAAGAAGCATCTGAAGAGGTTGATCTGTAGAAGATGCTTTGTTCGCTGTCTGGCTGGATGGCTGGGTGCATTCCCCAGCATGGGGATCATGATGTGCCTGTAATTGCAGTTAAATGAACATGGCTGGCTCTCAGGCAAATGAAACCTAATTTGTCACAGCTGTCAGAATGATCATGTCATGTTTGTTGCCTTCAGGAGTAGTTTTAGGCTGCAAATCCTGTTAAGGTCACAGCTTTTTCTTGTTAAATATTGCACAGCATGTTTGCTGACCCTAGTATTTATCTTGGTGGGTTTTTAAAGGCAAACACACCAATTCCGTCTCTTACATAAGCTGGGGTTGAACTTCTGTGAACCTTAGTCATGTGGGCTAGAGCTTGTTAATTTGGTGGACTTCAAGGACTTGAGCATAGCAGTAATTTGAGGGTTTGCGTAGAGCAGTTGAGAGATTTGCTCATGCGTTCGTATGATCAAGATTTTGAAATCGTGCTTCAAATTAGTGTTTAAAGAGCAGCCCTCCCAGGCTGGATTGAACACATAGTTACACTGTACATCAGCAGCAGCAAACAAAAGCAGCACAGCAGCTTTGAATTTTGCATTTGTGCCTGGAGGAAATACAGTAGAATAAATGTAAGACTCTATTCTTAATATCGTAGAAAAACACAGTAAAGGGTAGGCTTCTTGAAATCCCCTTTAGTCATAATTTCAGTATTTTTTTTGCTTTTGTTTCTAGATTAACAGATTGTGTCTAAATTGAGTAGAGCAAGTCCTGTTCTCTAAAACAAACAAATGCTAATTTTTGAATGTCAAGCCTGAGGGAGCAGAGAGCTTTACTGCTCTAATCTTCTTCTAAAAAATGGAAACAAGGTCTTATATAATTACTTGGATCCCTAAAATACCTGAGGCTGATTCCTCCTTCCTCTGTGATGGTGGCTGTAGTAGAACCTCAGAGGGAGAGGTGAAGGGTCTGTACCTGTAGACTGTGAGAGTGCAAAGCTGGAAAATGTCAGCGTTGTTTATGGAACTACCCAGAGTGGGAAGAGCTGAGCTTTTAACAGAGAGATCACGGAGACACGTTGCTCTTGATGCAACACTGGCTGCCCCTTGTCTTGGTCACTGCTGGGTCTTGGGGACATGGCCACACGTCCCCTCGGGCTGCAGCTGCCCCTCTCTGTGCACCTGCGCCAGCCTGTCAGGGAGGACATTGGGGCACAGCTGTCTGCATCTGCCCTCAGCTGGTGTCCCAGAGGGATGTCTGCAGGGCCATCCTTTTCCTCTTCCACCCTTTGTGCCTGTACAGCAGTGCCCAGCCCTGGGCTTCCCGTCTCCCCAGCTGTTCTGGGGCTGGCTGGGGGAGGAGCAGTGCTGCATGCAAGGGAGGGGCTAGGAAGGTGACTGCTGACCCCAAAAAGCTCCTTCTGCTCTTGACATGAGTCTGCCTTCTTCCAGGCTTTCTGCCTGTCCTCCCCTCCTGTGGCAGGAGTGCCACGGCTCACAGAACTTTCCCTCATTGCTGAGGAGCTTCAAACTGGCTCTGCTGCTGCCTTTACCTTGTATATGTCATATATATGTTGTATATATCATATACTTGGAAATGTAGGGATGAAGTGTACCAGAATAAGACTAAAAGAGGGAAGATGGAGCAGAGCTGGTAAAAATAATCTCACAGAACTGCCTTGTTAATGAAGTTTTGGGCACATCTATCTGCCAGATCATCAGCAGAAGGTGAACAGCCTCACCCACAAAACTTTATTTGCATATATTTTATCTCCAGTTCCTTTTGCAAAATATGGATTGGCATTCAAGTATCCATCACTTCCATGACAAGAAACTGCAGTCACTGATGCTCAATGCTTTAAAAAAAAAGCTTCAATTTTCTGTAATAGTTACATGACAGTTTAACAGTTGATAAAAACAAAAAGTTACACATTTGCTTTTGTAGATTGTGAGGACACGACATTGCAGATAAACATTATAAGCTTTAGCTTACTGATTTATTGAAGCTCATTTTTTCATTTTATTGTAGCTTTCAGTCTCTTACTATGCAGCTGTCTGGTTTCCCCAGAGAACAGAAGACTAGCTTAGAGATACAAATCTCTGTTAATGATTTTAAATAGCTATCTATCTGTATATAATACAATTTTTTTTCTTTTGCCTTGGGCATTCAGTCATGGGATTAGGAGAGGATAATCAATAACCCTGAATACACAGCAGAGGCACTGTTGGTGGTGAGGGCTCAGAGCTGCTGCAAAATCCTGTCACTGCCTTCCAGCCTCTCGCTATGAGGCCTCTCCCAGTTGAGCATCGTGAGATTTCTAGCAGAAATGGTCCCTCCAAGACTGCAGCCTGCTCTGCATGCCAGAGCAGATCACTGTTTTCCCAGACAGCTCATGTGAGTGGGTCACCTTAAGTCTCTTGTACAAGAAGAGAAATAAAGGAAGAGCTGTGCTGTAGCTTGTTGGGAACACTGTGAGGTTCCATTTAGTTTTGTTTGTCCTCGACAAACGAAGGTTGAGTGAGGTTTGTACAAATAGAAGAACCTGTTGTTAAATAAGAGATAACTGTAGGCAGAGGTACTAAGGAATATGCAGTGAATGTGAACAGACCCCTGGGCATTAGCCGGGATGTTCCTCATCTCCTGTAGTTTGTGTCTGAACCAGCCCTGGAGGGACCCTCTTCATCATGGAAAAAATACGGAGACCTTGGAACTAACATTTCCATCTATTTGTTTCCCTGGTAATCCCAGGCAAGTTTCTGCAATTGGGATGCAGGACCAGCAAAATCTGCCCTTTTAAACACACCAGGTGTGTTTAAAAGGGCAGGATTTTTATGACTTCATATCTTTTTTTTTGTTGTATTCACGTTAATGATGTATCAGGAAATTCGTGATTTAAGAGATGGTACGTGGCTGCAGGGCCATTTAGCTGTACTTTAACTGGGAGCACACTGGTTGTGACTGAACATTGCTTCACCTTCAAAGCTCTCCAAAGGCTTGTGCAAATAAATTTGTTTACTATGCTTTTTGCACTGGACACATGGCTCCCAGCAGAGAAGCCAGCACCAAAGTTCGTGGTAGATGGAAGTGTCTGCATGTGAACTGAAGGTGTTGATACCATTTTAGGTCAAATGATGTGGTGATGTTGCTTCAAATGAGCAATACAGAGGCTTGTGGATCACAGCAAACAAGCTTGTGCTACTGCCTGTATTTAGTCTTGAAAGCCAGGTTGTACAAAAGGATGTGGGGCAGGGCTTATGGGACGTCCTTACAAGGTCACTGTCCCCTGCACTGAATATACTGAGCCCCCGAGGGCTCGTATGTGCTGTCTGATGTACGATATCAAAATCTTCCATCGCCTCAGGAGAAGAGGTGGTGATCCTGCCATGTAGAGGAGTCTGGTTGTGATGGCAGATGTGTAGTCATTTTATGTGGAAAACGGGAGTTAAAACTGACCTGCTATTGGTGGCTTTGTGCTCTGAAGGCTCTTCCTTCCCCACTTTCACTGCCCCCTTTGCTCCATGTTGTTTCCTTTGGTCATTTACCACCAGTGGTAACAGTCCTGCCCTTCATGGCACCATCTCAGTGGGCTTCTTTGATGGCCTTTTGGCACACCTGCAAACGGGACTGCCTGGAACAGCCCGTGTTCCCTTTGTTGTGGTGTGACAGTGGCCCAGCACCAGGCACCCACAAGAGTCGCTCGCTCACCCTCCCCTACCACAGCTGGGCAAAAGAAGGGAAAAGAGGAAAAAGGGTTAATGGAGGCTTCATGGATGAGATAAGTAAAGCGGGAGAAATATTTCAAAGGCAAAACAGGTTCAACCTTAGTTGCTAAGTAGAATTTATTACTAACAGAATCAGAGGAGTGTAACGAGAGGTAAAATAAACCCTTAAAACACCTTCCCCTTCCTCCTTCCCACCGACAGCACAGGGAGACAGGGCAGGGGGGTTTTGGTCAGTCCATCACCAGAATTTTTTTCTGCTGCTGCTCCGGGAGAAGAGTCCTTCCCTGTGAGGCCGTGGGGTCCCTCCCAGGGGAGACAGTTCTCCGGGAACTTCCCGGCTGTCCTGGTTTGGACAGGTGTCTACTAAGGAAGGCAGGAGTCCCCCTCCAACCCCAGAATGGAAAAATGTAAC
>VYZQ01041949.1:0-49702 GCA_013400655.1 Mystacornis crossleyi | reverse complement strand
ACACACACACAAAAAGAAAAACCTCCTAAAACCCCAACACCGGCCTGGGTCCCCTCTCACGAGCAGCAGCCAAACCGCCCCTGCTGCAGCGTGAGTCCCTCCCACGGGCACACAGCCCTCCCAAAACTGCTGTGCTGTGGGTCTCTCTTTCCACGGGGTCCTCCAAGGACAGGCTGCTCCCGCCTGGAAGCAGGGCCCTCTCTCCCCACCGGGTCTCCCACTGGATCACAGCCTCCTCCAGGCATCCACCCGCTCAGGCACGGGCACCTCCCCCACGGGCTGCGGGTGGATCTCTGCATTCCCCATGGGCCCATGGGCTACAGGGGGACAACCTGCTTCACCACGGTCTGCACCACGGCCTGCACCACGGCCTGCAGAGGCATCTCGGCTCCGGCGCCTGGAGCACCTCCTCCCCCTCCTTCTCCACTGACCTTGGCGTCATCATGTTGTTTTCCCTCACATGTTCTCACCTCCTCCTCTTCTCTGACTAGAATCCCAAATTCTTGTGACTTTGTTTTGATTTTCTTCTTAAATAAGTCATCGCATAGGCGTTACTAGCCTCTCGCAGTGGCTCAGTTCTGGCCAGTGGCATGTCCATTTCAGAGCCATCAGCCACTGGCTGGGGTGGACCTGGTGGGAAGCTTCCAGCAGCTTCTCACAGGAGCCATCTTTGTGGGCCCCCTGCTACCCAAAACCGGGCCGTGCCAAACCAATGCACCCTCCAAGGCACCTTGTACAGCAGTGTTTGCAGGCTGGCTCTTACAGCAACACCAGCATCCATTTCTGTAATGCCTTGATTTTTCAGGGTTCAGATCGCAGGTTCCAAATAAAAAGGACTCCGGCCTTGGAGGTAAAATTACCTGCTGTTAGTGTTCCAGTACTGACTGACTCACATGTCTTATGTGCATTCTGAGCTTACTGGTTGTAGTACAGCAGTCCCAGCCTGCCGAATTGGTTGGCAACCCTATGTGCTCAACAGCTTGTAGACACTGAGGGATTTCTCCATCTTTTTCCACCAGTTTTTGGCTTAACACAAGTGAATTGGGAAGGGCTAGAAGTAAACCACTGCAGGTGAAACTCCTCACGATATGTGTTCTGTGCCAAGTGAACTTGTATCATTGATTTGAAGGCATACACAGATAGCAAATAGGGCACCATTAAGATTCATGGTGCTGTCACAGCGTGAGACCTAATAAATCTTCTTATGTGTGCCTTGTACTTAGTTTGTGTACTTAGTCTGACCACTGGGATTTATTCTTAGCCGTGCTTTTTTTCCAGGAATTGCTCTTCCTTTATGAAACAGGAGCAGGCTGTCTGCTGTGTCAGACTTGCTTGTCTCGACCTGGCACAGATAGAGATGGGAAATGCCTTGGAAAATCAGAGAGAGGGCAGAGTCAGGTTGGAAGTTGGAAAGGGCTGGATCTGATCTCATTTTACCTGTGCTGTTATTTCTCTTCTTGAACCACTTTTTACTTCCTGAGTTAATGCCCATTTACCATTTTCAGAAAGTCAGTAAATACCCCTTGGCAGGAAGACCTGTCCACCTCATACTTGATCTGTCCATGACTCCGTATTTAACTCTTGTATGAATCTGCTTGTGTTGTTTTACATATTGAAGTCTAAGGAATATGAGTACTTAAACCATTTACATAAGGTAAATTAATGTTTTTGTTAGTATCTATGCTTTTGAGTTTGCAGTGATTGTGTATACTCTGGGACCCATGTTCACAAATTTAATTCCAGGAGAAGGAACATATTAGGAGTTAACTGGAGGAGTATATGTTGGAATTGACACTATTGGTACTGCTTTTTCTCTGTTGCTGAAATGTCAGTAACAGCTTCTTACTGACTTGAAAAAAAGATGCATAGTTTCTGAGAATGGAGAGAAGCACAAATAAACCAACCCTTCCTACTGAAACCTGTTTGACATGTTCTCTACTCTCTTTGCACATGAGAGGCAATGTATGAGTTTTGCTGCCATGGCTCAGTTTTGTATCAGAAGAAACCAGAAGGAGCTGCACTTCCTGGTGATTCCTGGCCCTCCTCTGACCTGAGTTTTGGTTTAGAGCTCATAGTTACATCTTTTTAACGTCTTCTGATGATCTCTATTTTGTTTTGATGCTGATGCAATCCATCCGAGATGGAAACAGTGATGCTGAGTTTTGTGAAAATGGTGGCTGGAGTTCCCTATGCTGGCTTTTTGTGGAAGTGGTTTAGAGGGTAGCAGGGTTAAATCCAGCTGGTACGACAGGAGCTCTTCCATCTGCTCTGTTCTGGGGTGCGGTTGCACAGTAACAAGCCTGATCAAGCTGGTGGCGTGTTTACGTTAAGGCACTTGCTGACTCATTAGCAGAAATACGGTGGTGAGGAAATCCTCTGCCTGCCAACTGACCTACAGTCACTGTGGCAACATGGTGGTGCTGCTGCCTGTCAGGGATACCCATGGCCTGCCTTTTTTTTTTTTTTTTTAAATAACATTAACAACCCTCCCCCCCCACCCCCCCAAAAAAAGTGCCCCAAAATGGGAAGGAGGAAAAATTGCAAAGCTGATTGAGGCTTCTCAAGGTGATCTGTGGGAAGTAGTTTTGGATTGCAGATCCCTCTTGTTTCATCCTTCTCTGCCTTTTTTCCACGAGCCACTCAGAAGTTTGGACAAGCCCTCCATGTTGACACAGACTAAATTATTCTTGTCGATTGCCTCTTCATGGTCTCCTGTGCTAATTACTGCTCTGAAAATCTGCCCTCTGGTCTGATTTTTAAATTCATCCAGGAGGCTGAGCAGCGCAGAGGATCTGCCGTAAACACGACTTATCCGGCAGGCAGCAAAGCTGCTCTCAAACCCGTCAAGGAGAATAAAGCCTGTCTGTTGGGCAGCTGGTTTTATCAGTCTGTGTTGCAGATTAAAACATGTTTCAATGTCTTTTCTGTCAAATCAGGAAGAAAAAAAAATGTTCTTATTACCAGGTCCCTGGCTGCATGTTAATAGAGAACTAATTGACCAAATGTCAGTCACTCATGCTCCTTGAAGGGAAGGACCGTCTTCCCTGTGCTGAGCATACATGAGCACAACCCATGCCTGTTCTCAGGCTGATGATGTTTTTTATGTTTTACCCACCAGTGACAGGAGCTGCTCAAGTTACAGCCTGCAGAGCCCAGACTGCCAGGCCAGGGATGTATCTGCTCCCATGCTCCTGGGACATGGGATGTGGTGTAGAGATAGCACTGCTTTTAAAACTGAAAGGTTTAGGGCCTCTCGTAGCCTAGCTGTCAAACATGCTTTATTCAGACATTTTCCCCCTTAAACCTCCACTTGTGATGCCTGTGGCATGCCTCGTTTCAGCAGAAAGCTAAGTCACCAGTTCAAGTTTTGAAGGCATTTATACCATCTCAGAATTGGCCAGTGTCTGTTGGGGAGATGCAATCTCATATGTAGAAGAGCTTCAGAGCTCTGTATGGGTCACAGGTATTTGGGCATTTTGGTTGCTTGTGGTGACTCACCAGATTTTTCTTGCAGGAGTGCTGAGGGGTTGAAGCACTGAAAGTGATTTTAGAATAGTTGAAAGCAAAGATTGTGGTGCTTACATACTGCAGCTTTACAGTTACTGTGTGAACCAAAGTACAAGATTATAATGGCAGAGAAGAGACATGGTTCAAGGCCTTCTTAGAAAGAAATGGGAGATTTCGGATTTAAGTATGAGCCAAACAGATTATATCTTTCTTGCTTTCTAGTCATGAGGTTGATATATGACTTCACCCATTTTTGGTTTTTTTTGCCAGCTTATCTTCTTGCTGTGTAGGATGAATTTTTTTTCTCTTGATTCACTTTCTATTAGAGAGACACAGTGTCAGTTTTTTACCCCTGTAAAACTAAACATTACCATTCTTACAGGTATAGATGCCTCAGACATAAATCTTCCTGCCGTAACTGGTTCTGGAGCCCTTTTGCAATAGTGTGTTGCAAAACTCTCCTCAGGGCCTCCCTATGTCACAGTAATATTATGCCCATTAAGCAGTAACCCTGCTTTGACACCTCTGTGAATAGCAGTGCAATGCCTAATGAAAATGCACTTTTACTGGGATAAAAGTGTTTATGTTAATGAAGCTATGTTCATACATG
This sequence comes from Mystacornis crossleyi, assembly GCA_013400655.1. Lineage (NCBI taxonomy): Eukaryota > Metazoa > Chordata > Aves > Passeriformes > Timaliidae > Mystacornis > Mystacornis crossleyi. The sequence goes on along the minus strand of VYZQ01041949.1, from coordinate 45,585 downwards.
CTGGAGCTTACGGTACAGATATTTTCCTTGAAAGCCCTGAGTGATATGCTGCTACGAGTCTTGGTGAGTCTAATCCTGGATTAAAAAAACATCATATTCAATGTGTCCTTACAAATACAACCAGGGTAGGTATGAGGTAAAAATAACCCTTTCCATAATGCAGAACACTTGGTTTAAAAAGTTAAAGAATATTTAATAACAGGCTTTGATCAAACTATCTGCTGTGGAACAAAAATGTTTCATGGCTCTCTGTGAACGCTTGTAATTTGTTTTTTTCTTAATTGTTACAACTGTACAACCCAAATGAACGGACCACAGCAGTGGAGCTTGAACCCAGGATTTCTGGATCAAAACCCATGAGCAGATGTTTTGTAAGGTTAAGCGCTTACCTATTAGCTTGCAGCCAGAAGAGATTCCTAAGCCTTATGAAATGGTCAGTAACAGGTGACCAAAGGTAATTTTTAGGTAAAAGCTGTGTGCCCAGTGGTGCAGGTTGGAACAGGAGATACTGTGCATAGTTCGATTCTTGATAAGCATGTTCGACCATGGGTTGGTGAAAGAAATATTTCCCCTTCCCACTAATTTAAGCTTGTGTTTTGGTAACCCTCTGGACTGTGAGCAGAAATAGGGGCTGGTCCTGCAAGCATGAGTGCAACTCAAGTGCACTGTGCTGTGCCTGGGCTTGGTGAACCCAAGTGCTGGGGGAAAGTGAAACAATTCTCGGGGTCCAGAGGCCAGCAGGGTACATGTATGCATTGAGAGCTGACTGTTGCCGTTGCTGACTCAGCTGTGGGGAGGAGGGACGTATGTTTTTCATTTTCAGAATTGCTTATCAAGCTGTTGGGGAAAAAGAAATTACTCTGGAGAAGTGGAAAAAGCTTTGTCTGTCAAGAAGGCAGCTTGAGCTTTCAGATCCTTTGCTGTGTAACTTCTGAAATCTAGGTGTGGTTGAAAGACAATGAAGTTACGTGTTACATATTACACAGGAAACATTTTTTCAGTTTCTCCAGCAATTTCCTGATACCGTAACAGCAGCTGAGGAATGGATCAGGCCGAAGGTGAGGGTGGGTAGGTGTTCCTGCACTGCCACATTGAAGCCATTTCTGGAGATATGCGAGAGCTCCTTAAGAGTATATTTGCAGCAGCTGTGGCAGAAAATTAAGAATGGTGTGTCCGACGTAGCTGGAGGATAGCTGATTGCCTGAGCAGGTGAAGTACGTGCATCCTGAGATCAGTGAGAAAGAGAGGTCAGGCTCTCAGTTGTAGCTCGCTGAAAATTTGCAGCTTGTATCCAGGCACAAGCTCCAGACCTTCTCCCAGATTGACAATGCCTCCTCCGGAAACAGGCTCATTTCTTGGAGCATCTGGGATTTTCTACAAGACATCTTCTTCAATCCAGCACTGGCCTAGACTGACCCTGTTTAGCTTGTGAGGCAAAACAAAATTGTAGCTAGGGAACGAGGGCTCTAGTAAGCAGATCCCAAACAAAATTGAAGGCTGTTAAAGTGTCTCATTGAGTTATGGTGCTGTAGGAGCATAGTGACTCATAGTGAAGCTAGTCACCTGCTGCTTTGTCTTGACTGCAAAGAATAGCTTGCTAGTTAAACATTTAAAGGTCATAGTCTTAGAAGTTGTATTAGTGTTGCTTTCCCTCTTTCCTCCCCCAATCCCATATTGCCTGAATTTACTACGGGAAATCAAGCAGATACTCTGGAGATCTTGTTCTGAAGATGAGACTTGGCATTCTTATCTTTCAGGCTCACTCTGAGGACCTCTGTGCATTCATTTATGAGAGAGGCCATGCTGGAAGACATTGCATTTTCTCTCCACAAATTTCCCCAAAACATCATCAGTATGGCATTGGTGCTCTATGGAGAATCAAATTACCCTAAATTTTAAATTATAGATATTATGGGGTTCATTCTTCTTCATCACAGGCAATTCCAGGAGTAAAACTGGAGCTCAGGTTCCTATTCCCACAGCCAGGCAAGTTCAGTATTTTCAGATTAATAGTGCCTTATTGGGCCAAGAGCATCTTAAAGGTGGCGGAGTTTTCTTGGTTCTCTCTAAACAGGCTGTAGACCTCTCTAGTTGCCTCAGAACAGACTGCTTCTTTCTGGCATTAACTTGTCCATGTGGGTGAGCAGAGGAACTGTGTCTCTTGGACAGAACTATCATTACTGTCCCTGCAGCTGTCCCCAGTTGCAGCAGTCATTGAAGCAATTGTCAGGAAGGTTCTGCAGAGAGAGAACTTGGCTCTTTGCCTGGTGGATCTTCCCATACTCTCTGCTGTAAAAGAGCCTTCCAGGTTGATGAAGTTGATACACTTTTCTATCAAAATGCTGGTCTAGCTCTTCTAAGTGATTCATGCTCCTTAGATCGCATCCAGTTCACTGCTGTGAGTCACCAGGACAGGTGGTGTCTGCCTTGGCAGCACTCCTGGAGAAGCATTGAGATGGTGGTGGAGGAAAACTTGCAGATAAAATAACAGCAAGCCGTGCTAAAGCATCTTCTAAAGGTCACTTCAAAAGTTAGTGAATGCAGTAGATATTACCAGCGATACCAGCAGAGTGTTAGCACTCCAATTTAAATATAGATTTTGAAGGAAGTTCATAATATTTTCTGCATATGGATGTTTTATGGCAGGAAGCGTATCCTGCTGTAAATTACTCTGAGAGGCTGCATTAAAGACTGTGTGCAACTTAAACCTGGAAGTTTTTCCTTTCAGAAGTGTTGGCTGTACTAAATTGATAGACCACTGACATGTTTTAAGTTTGACCATTGCCTTACTTTTGGACTGGGCTGGAGAGAGCATGGTGTCAGAAAAACATGTTTCCTGTCTGCTGCCAAGGTTTTGTTCTTGTCCTGGTTTGGACAGGTGTCTGCTAAGGAAGGCAGGAGTCCCCCTCCCACCCCGGAATGGAAAAATGTAACTCCCTTCCTCCCGAACTATTATAATTTTGGAAATGAGGGGCTNCCCCTGCAACACTATAGGCTTGGGGAAGAGTGTCTGGAAAGCTGCCCAGCGGAAACAGACCTGGGGATTATGGACCAGGGCAGTGATTGTCCCCTTGTACTCAGCACTGGTGAGGCCACACCTGGAGTTCTGTATCTAGTTTTGGGCCTCTCACTACAGGAAAGACACACTGAGGTGCAGGAACATGTCCAGAGAAGGGCAGTGGAGCTGGGAAAGGGACTGGAGCACAAGTGCTAAGAGGAGCGGCTGAGGGAGCAGGGGGTGTTTAGCTTGGAGAAAAGGAGGCTTGGGGGGACTTTATAGCTCTCTACAAGGAGAACTCACTGAAAGGTGGCTGTAGCCAGGTGGGGGCTTGGTTTCTTCTCCCAGCAAACAAGTGAAAGGACAAGATGAAATTACCTCAGATTGTGCCAGGGGAGGTTCAGGTTGGACATCAGGAAGAATCAGGATGGTTAAACATTGATACAGGCTGCCCAGAGAGGTGGAGGAGTTACTATCCCTGGAAATGTTCAAGAAATGACTGCACATGGCAGTTGGTGCTGTGGTTTAGTTGCCAAGTTGGTGTTTTGTCTAAGGTTGGACTTGATGATCTTGGAAGTCCTTTCCAACCTGAAATTCTGTGATACCTTGGTGGCCAACAACAACGTGAAGCAATCTTGTGAACTGGGGGAAGATGGACCTTGGTCTGACATCTGGTGAGGTGTCAGGAGGTGCTCTGTGTTGGTTTCTGTCTTCATGCCCATCTTTCTAGTGGGTGTCCACATCTATAGTGGTTCTTATTTCTAGGAGGGATCCTTGGATGCATTAGTGGCCTTTTCCAGGGTTGCGGAACTGCTGTTGGGAGACATTGATGCAAGTAACAAAGAAACTCTGAATATATTGAAGGGCCCAAAACGTCTGAAGGAAGAGGGTGGATAACAGCGTCCTGCTGTACCTCCAGAGATCCTCATTTGTGCCTGGGTTTGCAGTGAGCCTGAGGCTGTCCCTGGCCAGCCTTGCGTGAAGTGTACCACATTACTTTGGCCAAAGAGCCAAAGAGCTGGCTGAGATCCTGAGCCCATCAAACATGTGTGCTGCTGGCTGCAGGAAAAAGGGCCCCTCACTTATGAGGGCTGCTGGCTTGTGCAGATTTTGGATTGACCTTTGACCTCACTAACAGATGGCAGAATAAATTGATGGTGGATGTATTTTTAAATAAGCAGAGTGTTCTTCCGGTCTTTGCCTGCTTGTCAGAATATTTTCTTGAGGTGTGCCGTGGCAGAGAGGTGACTGAGGTAGGTGCTTATCCTGCCTCAAACATTCAAGGTACCCCCAATTCAGAAATAGGTGAGTGTTTCACACTGACAAAGCCCGAGAGCATTAAAGTTGTTTGAAATGTGTCCAGCGCAACTCTGTTAACAACACCTTAAAGCAAAGGTACACTTTTAATAGTCAACAGCTACATTTGGGTGAGGAGCACCTGTTACTCTGTGGAGGTGGCTACAGACGGGAATCATGCTGGAGGAAGGTGGTGCCCTCTTGGAAAATAGCTTCGGCTGAAAAGTCTCTTCACCTTTTTTTTTTGCAAACTGATTTCTTTTGATGTTGTTTTTCCTTCCTTTTGCAAAAGGCAGTCAAACTTCAAAGGAAGCCGTACCGTGTTCTGCATGCACTTCAGGTTTATCGTGGAGTCTTCACACATTTGGTTACAGCTAGAAAAAAGTGTCCATGGGGATCCTCTCTCTCTTCCTGCCAATTGTGACTGCTGATTTGACTTGCAGGAGCTGCCTCTAGTGAGGGGCAGTCATTGGATGGGTAATTGCTGATGCTGACTTATACCTGTTTTCTCTTAAGTCACCTTCTTGAGTGCTTTAAAAATAATATCAGTTTTACTTTTGTTTTCATAGCAGATAACTGGCCATGTCTCTCTTTGGAGCTCAATACGTATTTTAATTGCTTCCTGCCTAGATCTGCCCTTAGCTCACCTGCATTTTGGTAGACCTGGTATAAAGCTTTGTTAATAGATAAACCAGACCTCCTTCAGTGTGATTCTGTTCTTACTAATGTATACAGTTCAGGAGTCTGCCACAGGATTTTTTAGTGCTTCTCACCTCTGCTGCCATAGGGTTTTGTCGTATCTTCCATAGAGGAAAATAATGCATGCCCTGGGGAATATTGGTGGTTTTTCCTGGGTTGACAACGCAGGTACCTTTTTCTTGTTTTATTATCGTCTTACCTGCAAGCGGTGCCTTTCATGGCCTTTGATCCTGTTGGGAATGGCAGATTAATGAAACTAACTACTTTCTTTGGACAGAATTTTTTCTTAAGCAGAGAAACACTCCTTACATCAAGACCCAATTATACCGTCCTTACTCCTGTTTCAAAAACCAGTTCTTTGGGGGCTGTCTTTTTAATTGAATCATTTATTTTACCTACTTTACACAGACTGTTCAAAAAAACCGGGTTAACGCCTATTGCAAGTGGTTGTATCTGAAATGAATTGCAGCTGGACAGATTAAACGTGGGAGTTATTTCTGTGGAAGGCATGCCCTTGAGTTCACTCAGGATGAGTGGCAGTGCTGCTGCTGCGGAAGAATTCAGAGATGCTCGTGGCCCGTGCGAGTGCTGCATTGCAGTTGCTGTCAGCTTACGTCACGAGCAATGCTCTGGCAGCCCAAGGGCTCGTCAGGAGCCTGAGGAGAGCATGGCTTTAGTACCATGTAACAACAGATCTCACGGTCTGTGTTTTCTGTGCTTCTTGGTGTGTATTTTGTGCCTTCTGTGCAGGGGAGCCTCTATCAGCAGCTCTCTGTTCTTAATGCAGTGTAAAAAGCTGTGAGTGCTTATCCATTTACAGCATTTGGGTTGGAGGGCTTTTTAGCCTAATTTTTTAATACATATTTAGAGACTTACACATGTCATACTGTGATTATAGCATTGCACCATTTGAACCTGTCTGTTTTAATTAGCAGTTGGCATTACCCTATTTATAGATAGATGGAAAAAGCACAAGCTAGCCCGTTTGCAGTGCAGAATGTATTTTCTTCTATTGGCAAGTAGTTTGTATCCATTTTTCCATAGCTAAACTGGCTTGGCAACCTGCAGATGTTGCAGGCATTGGGTACTGATGCTTGAAATGGAAATGGGCTCTGAAGAGGATGTGGGATGGAGAGGAATAAATCAGAAACTGCTGTTGCATTGGAAGTCTATTAAGACTGATGATACGACATGCTTACCAGAGCGTAACTGCAGGAGTTGACCACATGAAAAACAAGCACATTAAAAAAATATATTTTAAATCTTGCTTCTGTCACATTATTAAGGTTCCTTTTCACTTTGGCATGTTGTGGTAACAAAACTAGTTACCAGTACAAGTGTTTGGCTGTCCAGCATGGTTAAGTTGGTGGGTATTTGTACAAGCAGGAGAAACAGATCGATTCTTTCTGGAACAAGTTGTGTCTAGTCTATAAATGATGTGAAAAGTGCAACTTTAAATTTGCAAAAGTTTTGGCCTGTGTTGACCCTGCAACGCCCAGGAGCCTGTCAGGAAACCAGAGCAGCATTGTGTTATTAAACACCCAGGTGTTAGCTGCTCCTCAAGAACTGTCTGCTGATGGTTTGTACTCTGAGGAAAACAATTTGAGGCACCTTTGCCCTCTTGGAGAAGCTGTCCTTAACTAAAACCATAAATTACTTCTCAATGCAGTTGCTAAATACAGGCACAGGAGTGTTGTTGAGCAGCTCACATGGAGGTTGCTGGGTACACGAAAAGTGCTTTGCTCTGTGCAGCATTTGCTTGCAATGATTTTGACACAATTGTGTTGCAGCCTGGGCTTTGCATGGCCTGTGGACTCGTGGTAGGGTGCACACCATTGTCTTGAAAAACACTGCTCATGAATCAGTGCCTTAAAACAGTGCTACCCATGAGGGGAAGGTGGGCAGTTCAGTAACTCCCTCTTTCCTGCACGCCTTTTCAGAGTAGCCACGTCTTTATTCTACAGCCTGTATTTTTCATTGTCTTGCAAGATTTCAACCTTTCAGTTTAGGACAGAGCTGGCAAGCAGCAGGTGGATTTGAGTCAAGCTTACACTTGGTGATTTGGGACTAGAGCCCAAGACTTAAAGCTTCCAAAACCTGGAAACCGAGTTCTCACTTCAGTTAGCAAAATAAAATGTCGTCATCTCTGTTGGCGCTTTGTGTTACAAACTGCATTTGAGACCACATGGCAAGAGTTGAGTGATCCAAGACTTTTCTCAGCATGTCCAGCACAGTAATACAAATGTGGGTTTCCTCAGACTCTCTGTGACTGTGTGCACGTTTGTGTGTATAATTTCTGAGTGACCTGTCCTCAGGTTGACTGTCTTTGGGAGAAGAGCTGGTTGAATTGATCCTGCTTCACATGGCTGAGCAGGATGCAAGGAAGGGAAAACCTTTCTTGTCACAGTATCACTGTGAAATATTGGAATGTGGGTTACATGGTGCTAAATCAAGGTAGTCTCTGGGGTAACAGAGTTAATAAATTCTAAACAGGAGGTGACCCTTTCTGAGCACTTTCTCTAAACTTGTAATTTATATGCTAGTCCTGTGCATTACAGTGCTTAAAGCCTAGGTCAGAAATCCTCCAACCAAATTTGGCACCTACTCTTGTCTTTAATGGCCAAATTAATAGGAGTAAGTCACAGCCAGCTGTTTTGTAGGTGCAGGTTGATAAGGTCTGTTAGAAGAACAAGGGAGCATCAGAGCATGTGAGGAGCTGTAAAGTTTAGATGGATTTCCTGCATTACGAGGAATATCAAATGACCAGAGGAATGTTTCTTTGCTAAAATCAACTTAATTGTAAAGCACTGTTCATTATTTCTTTGAGAAACCTGAAGAAATGAAACAAATTAGCAATTGGTCTGGCTGCTTTTTGTAGGTAAACTTTAATTGGTTTTGTGTCATTTTCAAAATGGCACTGACTTCATTTTTTCATATATTGGGTTGTGAGAATGCTGGTTTATGTACATATGGTGCATGTTCAAATTACTTTGATATCAAAGCTTTTACTTGCATAAAACAAACAAACACTTGCCACATATATTTGCTGTGTTACGTTGACAAAGCAGTGCCGGGGTGCTTGGAAAACCCTATGTTTGCGCTTCTGGAACAGTGGACTTTGGATTTTAGTTAAGGAAAACAATTTTCACAGTGGTACTAATCAGCAACTGGAAGACAAGCTCAGGAATCTCCACCCCTATAGACACTCAAAGCTGGGCTGCACAGACCCCCAGGAACTCATGAAAGTTGGCCCTGCCTTAGTGGGCGGTGAGCAGACCAAACAGCCTCCTGAGGTCACTTCCAGTGTTGTCTTCCTGGTTTTTGCTGAGTCAGATACTGAAAGGAAAGAGTAATAGCCAAATGTGTTACATGAGTGTTCGGAGGGGAGCAGGGATTTCCCTTCTATGGAAAGAGGGGCATCTGCTAGGAAGGGTATTAACATAGTCTGACATGTTAGTGCTATGGATGGCTTAGCAGCACTCTGTATATGGATTGCAGCCTTGTTTAAAGCTGCCCAGCCCCATTTGGTTTGGTGATCAAGGATTATAAAATGAGCAGGACTTGGCTAGAATAGTAACAGTGCTCTGAAGGTGTGTCCTGTGTGGAGTGTAAGGTGTAAGTGTAACCCTCCTGCTGCTTTAGCTGGCGGCTGTTCAGTAAGAGGAGGTTCTAAAGGTGTTCTGCACTGCAGTGAGAGAATGGATAAAACGATGGAGAAGGATAGGTTCTGCTCCTCTTTCAAGGTTTAAATTTCAGGATTTGCAAAGCCCTGTTCTTAGTTAATCATTGCTTCCCTTCTGCCTTTTGATTTCTAGTCTTTCTCATTGATTCAAATTCTGGCTTCTTGCAGCTTCTCGCAGTTGTTCTCACTACTGAGGGTGATGGAGTAATATTTCAAAGCTTGGCCTTCCTGCCCAGGTCTTACTAACCTGGTGTGCATTGCATGTGTGTGGGTCACAGCAGGCAAGTACAGCCCGATTAGGTGCATCTGCTGTTTCAGGGGTCGAGATGTGTTCACTACAGTTCAACAGAGCTTGTTTGCAAGAAGAAATGCAGTTATTCTGTCCTCACAGAAAGAGATAAGCACGTCCTTGGTGTTCACGTGCCAGTCAGCGCTGCTGAGTGTCGTGCTGTACGCTGTGCTTGTAATGCCATACACCAAGGCAGCTTCATTTGATCTTTTCTGCAAAATGTGCCTTTTTCTTTTTGTGACTCAGAGAACTGAAGCTTTTCTCCTGCTGCACTCTTCATGGTTTAAGCAGGCACAGTTTAAATGCAGCCTGACAGCGTAGATTGTTTGGAAGGATTCATGGGATAAACAGGAGTTTGCCTGCAGAATGTGTGAATCTGTGCATTCAAAGCAGCCAAAGATGTTGTGAGCCCAGACCTGTGCTTGTAAGATGTCTCACCTGATCTGCATGCAGCCTTCTGTGAACTTCATTTGCTGCTTACAAGGAGAAAATGTCTGTACCTTTTCTAAATTCAAAAGTTCAGAGTTTGCTGTGTTTTTAAGAACATGTGTTTACTGAGTTTCAGGCCAAAAGCACAAAGATCTCCAGTTCCTCTGCCTGAAGATGGCTGTCCTCATTTCACTTCCTGTAACAGGTGGAATATATGTTTTTTTAAGCCGGGTTCACTGTCGTGTATCAAATTCCTTTGTACTGCAGGCTCAAACAGCCAGCTGGTGTCAAACCCATGCAGTGACATTCTCCTTTGCCTTTGTGAAAATTCATTATATTTTAGTAAGGCTGAGGAAGCTGAAGTTGAAAATTAGTGGGATGCAGCCAAATTAAAAAAAAAAAAAAGGTAGCCTATCAGCGAGGACAAAACTGGTTAACTGTTTGAGAGCTGACCTGATAAACAGTGCGACTGTCTTTATACGAGGCAATATGAGCTTTGAGACAATCTGGATAACTAAACACTACTGCCCTGGATTCCTGCTATGCTTTTGCTATCTGCCACTTTATTAAAGAGATGTACAGGTTCTCCACATGTCTGCCACCGAGTCTCCTGGGGTTTAGAGGAGAAGTCTGCAAAGACAGTGTGTTTTTAATCTTTTCTACCGAACTATGTTGAAATGAGTTTGGAGTCAGAGTAAATAAATCAGCGGGGATGAAGTTGAGTAATGGGTATTTCAAAACATATTTGAGACCATTTTTAAATGGCATTTGGAGCACACAGAGCAGCTTCCTTGAGAAGGTACCAAAAAGAGGATGTATTGCCTTTTGAAGCACCACCCATATGGGTGAGTTGCAGTTAGAGATCATTAACCCTGAGCAAAGGCGTGAGATTGCCCCAGGAGAGGAAACCATGTCCCTGAATACCCAGGGTGGGGACAGAGCTTTCCCTTGCACCCAGGGCCTGAGATGTTGCTCTCAATGCTTAGGTGCACATTGAGCCTTTTAATAGGTTGATGATCACGTGTCTCTGTATAACTAGCTGAAAAATAACAGACATTCTCCCAAATTTCTTGAACTAATAATTTCTTAAGATGGTTTGAATGATTTTACCTCCCTTTGTCTCTTCATGATCTTTGCCTTGGTTCACTAAGGAAGTGTGCTCTGCTGGAAGAAGTGACAGCATATAAAAATAGCACTGCCTTATTTTGCAGATCTGCTTGCTGTGGGGTTTCAGTTAGATCTGCTGACTTGGATTTAAAAATAAACTTTTCTTCTGCTTTTTGCACCTGCTTGTCCGGACGGTGCTTGATTTTGTGCTTCAGAGGCAGCAGCCATTTGGTGGTAGCTGAAATCCTTGCTGAATTGGGATCAGCAGCACAAGTGATTGGGAGACCTGAGTTGAGGGCCTTTTGACTTTTCAGGCCAGACGTGTTCGTAAGGCCAGTACCTAAACATAAAGAGGAGAAAGACCTTTTAGGCTTTTTAGAGCCTCTGTGGAAGTTGTCAGTTCAAAATAAGCAATATGTGTTTTGCCAAGCGTGCAGTGGAATTGGAGTTGGTGTTCCAAGCCATTTGCTGTAAGTGTATTATCCTTTCTCCGCATTGAATATTGCTGTAATCTAATCAGATTACATTGCAGTTCATTGCTGGGCCCAGGCAAAATAAAGAGCAGTACTTCAGAAGAACATAAGTATCTTGAGTTACTGCCTTCTTCACACACTGGGCTGACATTAAGTGTTCATTTAGAGCCAGATTCATAGAGTTATGGAGATCAGTGAGTCTGGCTATCTAAACAGGCCTGAACCAGATCTCCATCTTTCCACTGTCTGAAGCGTGCGGTGGAGGGTGATCCTCAGTGCAGGGACTGTCCCTGGCTGGTGGAGCTGGCCTTTACATACGTCTTGGCTGGCAGCTCGGCTCTGGGATTCTGCACAGGTGAGGGGTTACTCCAGATTAGCACACAGGCTTGGCCTGGTGTTCTTCAGCTTCAGGAGTTCTGTTTTCCATACAGAGTTCTTTTTATTAGCATGTTCCGGAGGAGGGAGCAAGCCAGCTTGCACTCCTGACACAAACACCTCAAAATTGAGGATTTTGTTCCTGGGAAACACTTCTGCCTGGACTTCGGCTGCTCTCTGACAGGATGTTGTGGTTCAGTGATGCATTTTGTTTCTCTTTACAAGTTCATGAATCAATGACAGACTTAGTTTCTCAGAATGAACCGATGCATTCTACAGTAACTTAAACCTTCCCAAAACGCTTTTATCCACCTGTGTGTGACATCCTCTTTCAAATCAGAGGGCCACAGGTGACCTTGCATTCATGCACTGAAGGCTGACTAAACCCAACCTGTCCAGACATCATAGCAGGACTGGTTCATGACTGTATTTACATGTTGCATGGACTGTGTAGAGACCTCTGTGTGCATGGGTGAATTTCTGACCCTGCTGCTTTAATGACAGTGCTCATGTTGACTCCCATAGGGTGACGATTTTGCCCAGTGCTAGGGTAGAAGAACAGCTAAAGTAAGCAAAAATGCTGCTCACTGAAGGAATAAGCAAGATCAGAAGAAGTCACAAGAGTTTTCTTGCATATTCTTTAACAAGCTGACTGGAACATGGTCATAGCCTGTTACAAGGACTTCTGAAAGCTGGTGGTTGCCAGGGCAGGCTGTGGGTTAGGGGTGGCTCAGGTGCCCTTTGGCTTCTTTGCTGCTTTAAGTAGCTGCCCCTCCCACTCTTCTCAACTCCTTCATCATCTAAAATCAGTGAAGATGCAATTTGAGATCCATCCATGAACAAATGCTCGTTTCTTCTGCAAACGAGAACATAAACCAACCACTGCATTTTCCTCTCAGCTGGGACTGTGTGGGGCTCTGGCAAATGTGATCCAGAACTTCATAGCAGACCTCTGTAAATACGTTTTCCAAGTAATTTGCCCAAAATGGCACTCAATCAAACATTGCAAGCAATGTGTTCCTTTGCAATGACAACTGCAGAGATGTGGTATATGACAATGGCCTGCCAGAGCTGTCTTATTAAATTTTTTAATCTAAAATTCATAGGTGAGTTTGACTTTGAATCTGCATTTGTTGATCTAGTCCTCACTGAAAGATGTCTAAATTAAATAAAAAACCCCAAAAAACCCTCAGGAATTTTCTTTTCTCTGGTTTTGAGCAGCAGCTTTCAGAGACTTTGCCAAGTGCTGCTCAAAAAGGCTCACAGCAGCTGCAGGAATAAGGGTGTCCTGTTTTCTTTTCCTGCCCAGTGGATGCTGAACATCTGCCTGTTGTCTGCAGTTTTTGATGTGTTTTTCCAACTTACAAGCCATACCTGGAGACTGTTGACATAGAGAACATAGAGAACTGCCATAGCTCCACTTTCAGGTTTCTGTCCCAGTAGTAATACCTGTGCTAGTAATTTTTAAGCAAATCCATCCTTTTTTCTCTGTCTGCTGTAACACCCTGGAACTGACCCCATCATCCTTGAGTTTCATGGAGACATCCGCATAAAAAGTTTGGCAAGATCAAGGTCTGTGCCCCAGGTAATCTGTGATGGAAACTGCTTGCTCTTCTAGCAGCGTGAGTTTGGATAAGGGTTGAGTAATGGCCATTAACTTAAAATGTCCTACTGTTAGTCATTTGTAATAGCCTCCATGTTCAGAACTGCATTTGATAATCCAGCCTCCATTCTGCTCCTGCTTTAATCTTTACTCAAAAATGGAAGCCTCTTCCAATAACTTTGAAATTACAAAAATATTACACTCATTTTTCATCATTCTCTCCCTTTTGGGAAAGAGGGAGGTGGCTGGCACATTTGGACTATGCCCTTGAAGATAAAGATGAGCTTGTAAGTAAGTTGGAACCTTAAAGGCACTTCCTGAAAGGCAGCAGCCTCTGAGCCTGCTGGGGTTGCTCAACAGTGAAGTGAGAAAAGGAAGATAAGAGGTTGATTGTAGCGAGCTGTTTGGAGTATATAGAGGCCATGCAGTTGTACAGCTGCACATTTCATCAAATAATCATTTCCTTGATATATGATCATCACTAAATACAAACATAATGACTCCCATAAAACAATTGAGTCTCTTTCCTACAATCTCTTCCTGTTGTCTCTCTGTGATGCTGAATAACAAGCAAGCATCGAAAGAAATCATTTATGCCTCTGTAATGGACTCTTTGTAGCGTCATGGTCCACAAATGTCTGTTGAATTATTTCACATGAAAAAGTTTGTGGCCTTTTACAGGCTTAGGCAGGAAAGGGAAAAACAGGGAAGGTGAGAGCGAAGGCACGTTTTGCCTTGCAGAGTTGCCTTTTACTTATGAGAAATAAGGCTGATGTTATCACCCACTTCCTAATCAAATTTGACAGGAACGTTTTGTTAAGCCACTTTCTCTGAGTGGGAATTCTGATGAATACACCTCTCGTCTCCGGTTTCGAAGTATTACTTTACGCTGTTCCCAGGCATTGTTTGCCTTAATGGATGAATTATTACAGTATGTCAGAGAAGCAGATAATTCACAGCCTCATTTTATAAACTGAAGAGCCCAAGGCACAGCAGTTTGACTTGCATAGCTGCAGGGCAGTGAATGGAGCCCAGGTCACCCACCCAGCACACTCGTGGTTTGGTGAAAAGTTTGCTAGTGCGGCCTCAGTATTTCTGTTTGGGAAATTTCGGCTGCTGGAGGATGTCATGACTTTCTTCCACAGACCTGCTTGTAAGTGAAGTGGAGATGGACAATGCACTTGGCATATTCCTGATGGACTTCTCTGTCAGATGCTCTTTTTGCACCACATACGTGGGTTGATAGCACTGAAAAAGAAATTATCTCCACTGGTCTTCTGCCAACCTGGCCCATGGCCCTGTCCTTGAGTCAGTAGGCAATTGGTCACTTACGGATCAGGTTTTTGAGAAGATAAACCGTAAATTAATTTGAAAGCTGAAGCCGGTTTTGTATGACTGTGGCATTGACCACTGCAATAAACTTTTTACTAGCTTTTGATTACTCAGGTGCATAGCCAGTACCAGGACTTGCACACGCATTAATGCTGCTTGTAAGGTCCATCTCTGTGTGCAGAGTGCACACATTGGCTGCCTGCTCTGGCTGTGAATAAACTGCTCATCAAACTGTAATTTATAGAAAGCATATGTTTGTCTTGTTCACTGCAACTGAGATTGGATAAAAGAAAGAAATCCGAATTACCATCCCTGGTTGTGTTTGGATATTTTCAAACCACTGCAGTGGTACAAAATGGTTCTCTTCTGCCAGTTCGTGCAGCCAGCTGAACCCAACCCTTTGGAAACAGGAGCATCAGTGCAGTTCTGCTGGTGGGAAGCAGCCTTTACAATAACCTGCTGAAAGCTGAGATAAGCCCTTTGCACTGCGGGTGTTCCTGGAAGAACAGCTGAATGCATTGGTGATGGCCATGGTCCTCCAGCTCAGTAAATCAGGGGGTGGTGAGAGGCCTGTATTTTTTTTTTTTTTCCTCTCTCAGGAAGCATTTGCGTTCTTGACACCTAGTATAGTTGGGAGCAGGGAAGTAAAGCTCTGTTTAACCCCAGTGCTGTTGGAGTCCTTCATACACTGAGAAGAGATGGGATTCAGGTGTGGGAGAAGATGGGCTGGTACTGTCCTTTGTTCAGTCTGGTGAGCCTTGCCAACCTTGACCCACTCCCTGCACCCCTCCCTGGGACCATGCAGGCCAAGTAGAGATGCTGCCTCGGCCCTGCCAAACTTTTCAGCAGCACCCATCATTCTTCTTCCCAAGCAGAATCCTAAACACATCTTCTGGAACACCGTGTTTCCAGAAGGGACATCAAAAATTGCTCAAAACCATTTCTTTTCCTTTTACTTTCACTTAATTAGAGTAGTCTTCATCTACAGAATAAAATTAACACCTCATCCTTTGATGTTCTTGTAAACATTTATGGATAGCATGAAGTTTCAAAAGGTGGGAAGAACCGGTAGCCCACTCATCACCAACCAGTTGCATTTAGTTTTTTTTTCCATGGAAAAACCTCTTTTTACCAGCCTTAATTTATTTTGTAGTAGCTTTTTTTTTTTTCCGCTCTGAACTTTTTTTTGGCTGTTCTGCTGACCTTGCCCATCCATCTATACTATGTGTTGAGGGGTTATGCTTATACTTGGTTGGTTGTGCTTCAGTTAAAATTCTGTTACCTTGGAATTTAATATTAATAGTAACTGACCTTTGTTTCCTAGTCTCCCCAAACACATGGTTCCTTATTTCCTTTTTATTGTTCTGATACGACCCTTCCCTTTTTCATATAACAGATTTAGGAAAGCAGTGTCACTTAACCATTGATGGTCCTTAATATTCCAACATTCCAGTGAGTTTTCAACCTGAAATACCTAACTTTTGCTTAAACTTGATTCAGAATTGCTCTGCTGGTAGCCAGGGAAATTTTTGGTTCATTTGTTCTTCTCTGCCATTGCAGTTGTGCCACATTAGGCTCTGAAATAAAATTACTTTTATTTGGCGATGGATCCAGAGAAAAATGTCCATGTTTTGGGACAGAGATCCACTCTCTGTTATGGATGTTGTCCTCTTTCTCCACTTGCTTTCTCTCTGTTACACCTCTCCTCATCTTCTGTACTGCTTTTTGAGTTACTGGAGTCTGTCTCAGCTTGTGCAAATGCAGCATCGCAGAAGAGACAGCTCTGCACCCAGCCTGGAGTCCACGTGCTTTTCCCACCTGTATGCAACAAGGCTACAGCTCTTTGATGTTACCAAATAATATTATTTCAAAAGCTCCTAATAAAAACATGACTAATCAGGCAAGTGACAAAGGACTTTCTGTTTATCTTTTTGAACAATACCAAATAGCCAGAATTTGTTCCAGTTATTCGGTGTCATTGTTCCAGAGCCATTTCGTGGGCACAGGATTTCATTCTGCAGGAATGCAGGAAGATGGTGACTTGTTTCCATGTTTAAAAAATCAAAATATTAAAGTTTCTTAGTTTTTTTTTTTTTTTTTTTTTTACTTGAGCAATGCTATTTTTAAAGCCTAGGGAAGATTTTACTCTGTGATATAAGTCTAAGGTTATTTTAATAATCAAATAAGACTTTTAAATAGATGCTGATATATTCACTGTTCCAGAGAGCGCTACAGTTTGGAAACAGTTGGTAAGAGGGTTGATGTTTGTATCCTGAAATAATAGATTTGACTTGCAAATGGAAACTAAGCAAGTACCAAAACTAACAATAACCGAAACAAAGTTATATCGCAATTTAATAGGCTGCTCGGAGCTGGTATCGCCGGCTGAAGCGGGGAAGGAAGGGATGTGTGTTGTGAGACGGGAAGGCTGGGGAGGGCAGCGGAAGCCTTGGGAAAGCCGTGGGTCTGTGCCAGCGGTGGGACGGGCGGGGCGCGGCGGCGAGCGGCGCCACCTCCTGGCCACGCCGGGAGCGCGGCCCGGCTCCAGCAGCAAAACCCGTTCGAGGCCCTGGGTCTAAACAGTCTAGGGATGGGAAAATGGGATCCAATCCCCTAGGTTTGTTTATAAAATGTGGCAATAATCTGTTCACAGATGCCCACTCCCTTGACAGCTGTGCTGCTTGGCTTTTGACATCTCAAACCCTTTCCTTTCAAGTCTTCTGCCACAGGGTTGGGCTTCATGGCACAGAAAACTGCCTGGAAGAACTGTGTTTTAATCGTGTTTGGTTGCTCAGTTCTGTTCTCTAGGTAAACAGGAGTAATTCTGTTTCTGGGGTGGCAGATGCCACTGAGATCTGCCCTGTTAATAGCCTGGTTGATTCTACAGTTACTATTAATGTGTTTTACAATTGCTCTGGAAGACTTGGCACTTCCATCCTGGTTGGTATGCGTCTACACCAGAGGCAGGAATCTCATCAGGGGTCTCACCTGCCTTTTTGTTCTTGTTTTTCAGGTGGTACCAGAGAGATTGGGTCTGCTCTCACCAGGATGTGTATGAGGCACAGAAGTATAGAGTCCAAACTCCGGCAGTTCTCAAGGTGAGCGGCTCCGTACCTGGCCCAGCACTGGAGGTTCCTCCCTCATGTGCTGCTGGGGAACATCTAAAGCTGTTCACCAGCATTGTCTTCTCAGCTGACCTCTGCCCGTGTCACTGAGAGCAGGAGTTGTTTTCTCCCTGCAGCACAGTAGGTGCTGTGAACATGCAGGGTTTCACTGCACGTTCATGGGGCTGGGCCGGTTCACCTCAAATCACCTCTGCAAATTCACACTGTCAGTTCCTGTTGCTCAGTGCTGAGCAGGCGGCTGCTGATGTGACCAACTGACCTGTCTTTGTTTCAGGACTTTAAGCTTTGTTACTAAGTTTCAAATGAGCAGCAGCAGCAAGTGTTGTGCTGCTTCCTCAGCTTACTGCGCAGCCCAAATAGCTTGCGGCCAGGAGAAAAACCTTCAGCAGAGCAGTATAGGAAATGCAAATTCTCTTATCCTGTTTTTGCAGTTGAAATTAGACTGTAGAGATAATGAGAGAGGATTAACTCATGTGCAACCTGGGCTGTACAAAAACAAGCTACTTCTGTAGTAAGTAGTAGTTTGCATGTGTGCCTTTTTTAACCAGACTTAAAAGTTATACTCAACCTTAGGTGAACGAAAATGATGCTTTACCATTTGCCTGATGACCAGCTTTGTCTTTTCCCTTTTTCCCTCATCCTTGGAAGTGTTCAAAGCCAGGTTGGATGGGGCTGTAAGCAGCCTTGTCTAGTGAAAGGTGTCCTTGACCATGGCAGAGTTGTTGGAACCAGATGACTTTAAGATCCCTTCCAATCCAAAACATTCTATGATTATTCTGTGATTTTTTAAAAATAAAGTTATTTATTAAATTGGCTATGAGGAGACAATTTTAATCTCCAGTTACCGCAGAGTTAGCTGTTTAAATTGTTTGATCCCAGTCTCATTAGTTAGTGGAGCATTACTGGTGCTGTATCATGGACTCCACCGGTTTGAAGTGAGGCACATCACTGGGCAGGATATTTTTCTCTTGTACAACTGCTCTGTCTTCTTGTGTATATACATGTGCTATTTAAGTTTATAATCTCCATGGCTGCATGAACCTTTCTGGTCTCCAGAGTATCCATTTAAATTGTGTGACAGTTGAGTAGGATCTGTTTACACTGAAGTGTTTTGGGTCACTCCTCTGCTTTACACTCTGTTCCTCACTGTCCTGAGCTTTTGTAATTCTGGTTATCCTGTGATGTGGATTTTTGATTCTTTTTTTTAATCTATGTCTTTGTTTTGCTTTCTCTAGTGTAAACATTTTTATGTTCTGGTATTTACACTGTGACACTGGTAGCTGTCACAGCAAAAAGTAAAAATACTCCCAGTATTGACCTTGGCTCTCTCTGTAAGAATAGGGGCATCTGCAGGATTTGATTGCTCTTTGTGTTTTTTCAACAAAATTAGTGCTTTAATTGACTGTCTGATAAACCCACTTCAAGAACAGATGGAAGAGTGGAAGAAAGTGGCCAATCAGCTGGATAAAGACCATGCAAAAGGTAGTTACAGAGGAAGAATTCTGTAATAGGACTAAGATTGTAATATCAGTTTTTCTTCCTCTTTTCATGTTTTTACTGGAGAACTGAATGACATGCTTAAATATGTATAGCAGTTTTTCTCTTTTAAAACACTCCTCTCCCAAAATGCTTAATGCTTCAGCCCTTGCCATATGCATTTTGAAGGTTTAGTTGGCAGGACCCCCGGGGATGGGTTGTTTTTCTAGACTGGTGAGCAGTGACTGGGTCTAACTCTGTTAGCCCACTATCCCTGTATGTCCTGAGGGTTGGGGATGCCACATCTATCCCTGCAAAGCCCTGGGGTGTCGTTAAAAGGAGCTTGTAAGATCATGTTACGCCTCAGCCATAGCATCCTCCAGAGACTGCACAGCCTTGTAAAACACCGAGCCATCGTTATTTTATACCTGATGCCGTATGGAAAGTGCACCTGGGGAACGGGAGAGCTCTGCTATTGGACATGGGATGCCCAGGGCTGCAGTGGTGATGATGGCTCCAGAGGCTTTCCTGGGGGAATGAGCAGCAGGCAGCCAAGTCGTGCACAGCAAGTGCATGTTGCTAGATGCCTTTGGCTTTGCAAAACTTGTACTGGGAATGGTGGCCCTCTAGCACAGCTGCTGGAAGCAGATTGCAGTTGGCCACTGACTGACCCTTGAAAATTTAAGGCTTTTGTTATGTTTGAAAGAAGCAGCAGCAGCAGTATAATTTATATTGGGGAGGGTGAGAACTGATGGGAAGGAGTGGGCTTGGCCTCCAGAAGAGGATTTCCTTCTTGCCCCATTATTACTGTGGTCAAATAGAAGCAGTTGAATCAGCAGCTCTCGAAAAACTTCCTGCCTTGTGGTGCAGAGAGTGTTAAGCATGTCGTGAGCAGGAGAGAGGAATCACATGGGGTCATGCAGGTAGGGGTGACCCAGGCCAAAGTGGCAGTGAAGTTTAGAGTTTGCTGGGCAGACTTGGGTGTTGGGAGTGCAGTTGGCCTTGGTACAGTTCCTGTGCCTGCCATCAGTCTGCTTCTGCTTTTCCATCTACAGAAGAGTAGTAACACTGATCTCCTTTGCTGAAGTGTACGTGTATATGTATATACATGCATACGTGCCTTTTATCTTTTTTTTTAAGTAGCAGTTTTCCTATCTAGTACCTTTAGTGTTCCTGCACTAGAGGTTGAATATTTTGTCCTGGGATTTTAATTCTTCCGGGATTTGCAGCTCATCTGAAAATGAGGACAAGTGCAGTGTGCTCCACTTCATGAGAAGAATCTGGCAATGTGACCCTTCCTTGGGCAGAGTTTTAGCACCCTCTTCCTCTGCCTGACTCTCATGCTGGAGAGGGATCACTGGATATTCTCTGCCTTGCCATTTTTGGATACTTGTTTTTTGAACACAGATGTTTCGAGAAACCTGTCATCTCTGTTTTCCATTCCTGAGAGTGGATGAGTCTCTGAAATGAAAAGCACTCTAATTTTGTACTGTGTTCTCAGTTGTTATTTCTGTAAAGGCTTTGTTTATTTGGGAAAGATTTTGGTATGTGAATGTGCTCACACCCTAAAATGTTACATTAAGCCAAATGTATAGGCTTTACAAAATGTGAGTTCTAAGCCGCTTTGTTTAGCAGTAGCTGTTCTCTAAAAGTTTGTAGTCTAATGTCTTTAAATGTAGCCTTTTCTGTGAAAAACATTAATTTTGACATTGATTATATTGATAATAGAGATTGTGTGTGTTTTTTAGAATACAAAAAAGCCCGCCAAGAGATAAAAAAGAAATCGTCTGATACACTGAAGCTACAGAAGAAAGCAAAGAAAGGTAACTTGCTTCATACTGTACTGTTAACAACCTTCTGAGCTGTGTTCATTGACAAAGATTGAACAGTGATAGCACTTTCTCCTGTAATAATTCTGCCCCTCTAATGTATTCCTGGTACGTACTTGGGTACCAGGATACAATTACTATGTGTCATTTAAATCATGTTCTGAAGCTGCCTCTAATGTTCTTATACAAAAGCCTTAAAACTGTTTGTGCAAAGTCAATCATGTTTTAAAATAGAGCCCTTACTGCTAACTTTTTCTTTTTAGGAACACTGACACTCTTAACATGACTTGTGCAGATACCCATAAAATTTTCCAAAATCTTTTGGAATAATATAAAAAAAGCCATTATGTAAATGTTCCCTAACTATTAACATTTCTCACTGTTCTCCCTTTTTGCCACTTTTCTTCTTTTTTCTTTTTTTTTAACAGCCTGTAATCTCCTAAACCTTACTTTATCGATCAGAGTGTGAGAAGATGGCATGGGCTGTTGTCAGGGGCGGGAGGGCACTTGGCAATCATAGAAAACTGAAGATGAGTGAGAAGAGAAGGGGACTTTTCCTGAAAGGCAGATTGTTTCTTTTAGCAGCTGTATCTCATGCTCCTGTTGCTCTCCCACCACCACCTTGTCACAGGGGTTTCATCACTGTTTTGATGGAAACATGCAGCACTGCTAGCTGCAGCTTTTCCATCACTAAGGGTCTTACTTGGCCAAATGCAAACTCCACCAGGCTTTGGAACAATGATAGGGAGCTTGTACAGAAGACTTCCTGGTTCCCTTTCCTTCACTAGGCTCTTCCCAGCTGGCTCAGAAGTGTTTGAGCAGCTTTCAGTCTGCAGGTTGCAACTTGTCCTTCCCCTCCTGCCTGAAAACAGTGAACCCAGGGGCAAGCAAACTAAATGCTGGCATGGGGAGTTTCTTAAAATTTTGAAATTGTGTAAGTGTTACCCAGAACAGGTGAGCTGTCTCTAACTGTCCTTCCTAATAGGTGAGTCAATAATTACACTGGTATAAAGCCACATGACTGGAAAACTGCTCTTGAATTTTAGCTGACTTTAGATAAGAGATGAGAAAAGGAGAGATGAAAGCCAGCAAGAGGGAGCTTAGCTCAGTACGTTCTGTGTCTCTGTCAGTGTAGTGTTCTAAATCAGAATAGTGATCATTAGGGGAACGTGACTTTTTGAGATAAGATGTTATTTTTGGGTGATGCATAAACATGTTTCTCGTTTTGTGTGATGAAATATCTGACTTCAGACCAACAGGTTTACAGAGTTTGTGATATTCCTTCCATGTTTCCTCCTGTCTCCCCACCTTTTGTAGCCTTATTTCTTCTTGTCCTTGTGTGATACAAACAACCCATCAGTGCATGGTAGGTGAGCACTGAGAAAAAAGCATGGAATGGTTTGGGTAGATATCTGGGATCTGTGAAGAGGGAGCCATTTTTTAGCCTTTTTCTATGGATTGACAGCTGTCTGGCTCCATCTCCTCTTTATCCTGCTTCTGAGTGTTCAGTATATCAGTCTGCAGTATTGAAGGAGGAAACATCATTTTCTGTAAAGTGTGAAGAAGAAAGAGAAATACTTAAAAGCTGCTGGAAAAAAACCAACCCACTGTTCTCATACTGCTGATGCCACCTACATCTGTCAGCAGTGGTTAAAGCAAGCAGACTTGGTTCTTGGATTTTCTGGTTTCATATCCCCCTCCTCAAATGTGAGCCAAGTCTCATGATGAGAGTCAGGAAACTGGTGTTTTGTCCTCCTTCAGGATTAAATATCCTTGAGCAAGAAGTGGAACAGGCCTCATTTTGCCATCATTGTTATAGTAGCCATGATGTGATTGATGTTTTGTTGCTTCTTTTTTTTGTAATTCCCTTGCTTAATTTTACTGTTACAATATTCTTTTGGAGTTGTGGTGAGGGTGCTGTATTTCTGTGCTGTCCCCCTTGGAATTTCTGTCAGACTGATGGTGTTTGGTCCAGAGTACCAAACCAATAGAGTCAGGAGGGGTTTGAGTGTGTAGGGCAGGTGGGAGAGCTAAGGACTCACAGGTGGCCAGTACGGGGAAAAGGAGGAGCTGCAGTATTTCTGAGGAGCTGAGAATTGTTCTCATGGCCCTCGGGGTGGAGAGATGCAGGAAGGCCTTGGCTCATATGGCTGTGAGTGTGAATGCCCAAAGCTGTTGGCCCCAGCATGAGTGGACAGGAGGTGGGAGGAAGATCTCCCTGCCTTCTTGCAAGTTATCTACAACGCTTAAATGTAGAAGGAAAAAACAGGAGCAGATGCCTTTTCCCCTCTTTGTTGTTCTGATCCCTATCTTGAGGAAATAAAGCTTTGGTCTGACTGCAATGTCAAATGTTGTTGTGAAAATGTTTTTGTATGTACCCATCTTGACAGATCTGTTCAGTGTCCTGTGTGGTGAAGTATGTTGCTCGTGCTGCTACTGAGGGATAAAAAAAATTCAAGAAGGGGTTTATTTTATAACGTGATAAAGCTGCAGAAGTGATTCTACTTTAGGACACAAATGAGGTTTGAACTATGAGACAGCTGTGCTGGCAGGCATGTGGCTGAGTGCACGAATGTCTTCCTGTGTCTTCAGCTCTCCTGTTTCTCTGTTTTTCAGACTTACTTTTTTTGTTCTGTTCTTCCTCAGGCGGGACCTGTCCCTTTGATTTTTCCGTAAAGTTACTGACTCACCTATGGGAACTCTAAAACAACCAATTCACTCCCTTCCTAGCGCTTGTAAGAATACTTTTGAATGAACTTTATGATCATCTGTGGGCAAGAGGGATGTTTGCTGAATTCTGGATTTTCTTCAATACTGTGCATGCTACTAAAAAGGTCCTTTAGGCTTATTCTGCTATTTCCCATTCTTACGGGAAAGTGGTTTTCTTCTGCTTTGGGCAGCTCCAGATGTAGGAACTGCAATACAGCCCTCCACTTTCCTCATTCGTGTCATAGCAGTGGTGTCCCCTGACCCTGGCGTTTCAGGCTGCAGAGGCTCTCTCCCAGCTGATGCTGCAGCATGCACAGCAGCTCCTTGCTCCTTGTCTGCATCCCAAGGACATTTAGGAAGGAGGGTCATGGGCTGCGTGGCTTGTCCTGGCAGGAGTGCTGCAGGTTGGGCTCCCCGCCTTGGCTCTGAGGGGCCGAATACACGGGCGGTTGCCTCTTCCATGGGCTGTGCGTGGTCTGTTTGTTCTCGTTCCACGTGGCCAAGTTGAAAGTTCAGGCCAGGCATTTAAAATCATGTATTAGAAATTGTATTTGCAGAGTATGTTAATTGCAATAAGGGTGTTTCCAAAGCTTGAAGTGATGGGGAAAACACCAGGCTTTCCAAACAAAACAAAAGGAAGTCCAGGGTCCTTTCTGGAAGTTTGCTAGGGTATTTTTAGTAAAGTGATATGACTGTGAAATGAAGGTTTTGCATTTTGAAGGACCTCACAGAGAAAATTTTCACTCTATTTGTTGTCCTTAAGTATACAAAAAAAAAAAAAATCCACCTGTAGCTAAATCTGTGTAGTCTTAAATAGGATCCTGGTGCACCTCCCAGATCCATGCAGTCCCTGGGGGTGTCATGGTGATCTTCAAGGTTTGTCGTTTTCCTTACACCCCTTGTTCCCATGGGGAACAGGCCCCTAGGGCTTGTTGCCCACCCCAGCATTGAAACTCACCTCTTGTCTGAACAGATGAACTTGTGTAGTGCATGGCACTGCAGACGTCTTCTAAATTGCTCTTTGTTTTCAGGCAAACATTGGCCATCAGAAGTCAGCCCAGCTAACCGGAGTCAGCAGAATAATTATGCATATACTTAAAATAAATTCCATGTTTAGGTTTCTGCTGAGTCTGGGCCTCGTAAGTGGATCCATAGCTGCTAGAAGCTGTTGATGCTATATTGAATCAGGAGAGAGTCAGCAGCTGTGGCTCCGCATGTAACCATTTGCGAAGGTTAACAAAGTGCATGATTCTTGAAGAAAAAAGAATCAAGTGACTAAAATGTATCTGAATGTATGTGTAAAATCTGGAGTGCCTTTTGGTCTATTTTCTGTATTTCAGCTTGGCTGTTAATAAATAAATAGACAGGTTTCCCTTCTACATATAATAACATGACTGGTAGGTTTCATTTTCAGGTTCTTCATGTGGCACTGTGTGAGCTTTGAGGAAGATGTTTAAATCCAAGTGGATATGTAAGAAGTTGTTGAATGTAACGCTCCCAATAATATAACACATGTTAATATGAAAACTGAGTTTTATCTGTCAGACATGTGTAGAAGTTTCTGCAAAGTTCCCTTAACATTTAGTACAACATTTCTTCTTGTGTCCCATCGGTGTTGAGTATCCAAACTGACAATTTCTTCTTTTGAGTGTGCAGCAGTTTTGGAAAGTGTTCTGTGATTCTCATGAAATTCAGAGAATAGAACATGATTTTTAATTTACTGTAGAACATGGTTATTAATTTACTGTAATACTGCCAAAAGTGCATTTTCTTCCTCCTCCTGCTTATCAAAGGTGACCTCTTTGTGTTTCAGAGCCTTTTTAGCTGTTTCTGTGTTATCCTCTGGTCTTTGTAATATTGTTATACTGCTCTTGAGCATGGTCGTGCAAACCCCATGACTCTAAACCAAAAAGCATAAAGCTCTTCAATGTAATTATAACTGAAGAATGTCTCAGTTCTTAAAGCAAGTGCTGACCTTCGTATTCAAGCACTTTGCACTCTTTCTGTGCTTGGCAGGCTGGGGAGGGAGAATCCCTGGCCAGAGCCTTCCTCCCCCGGGAGGGAGCCTCATTCCTCTGAATTGATCAAGTGTGGCACAATGACTGAAGGGAGAGCCAAAACTCTGTGGAGTCAGTAAAATGCAGCTCAGAAGGAGGAAAGCTAATGAGCAAATTATCCTTATCTGTTGCAGGGAAAAAATCCCGTGTAGATGAGGCCATGGTGCCTGCCGGGCTTTTTGGTGTGTTTGTTGTTTTGGAGTTTTTTTCCCTGCAAGCTTGTAATGTGAGCTCTCCTTCACAAAAATGCAGTGAAGACATGTTGGTAAACTGGCGACTGAAGACATTTCCTTGATTCACTTTCGTTTCTTAAATTTTGAAGGCCTCTTGATTGTTCCCCTCTTTTTGACAGCAAGCCAGTTTTATTACAAAACTTTACTATATAAAGTTTTTTAATTAAAATACACATATCATAGTTAATCTTTTTGATGTTCTTCCACATTGCATCAGCAATTAGCTTTTCATTTAATTAACAATCTATTAATGTAATTGCAGCACAGGATGTCAAAAAGTGCTGTGTTTACTCACACAGCACCCACCTAGAGTTCTGCAGGTTTGAGTTCCCTCTTCCCTGCAAGGGGATGAGCTTTGTGCCACTTCACCAGGGTCTGATTATCCGTGTTGTGCACTTTCTCTGAAGCACAGGTTAACATGTTCTCAGTGAGGAGTCTAAACTGGTTTAAGTCTCTTAAAGTAAAAGTGTATGGTAAATAACCAGGGGTTTAATTTGCAACAGCTCACCAGGATGCAAAACTAATGTGCTTGTCTTTACCAGCAACGGAAGAAGTCAAAATAGTCTAGTCCAAACTGCTCACTCTTGTCTTGGCGCTGATGATAATGTCTAAATTCTAGGAATGCTGGAATACCAGTTTGACTTTTTTTATTTTCCTTTCTGTGTCAATTTTGTGTCCTGCAATTTCTCACCATGCGCACCTGCCTGACAGCTGAGGCTCTGGGTAAGTCTGTGCCATGCTGTGACCATGGTGGCTGGTTTATTGTAGCCCTTGCTGTGGCCTCTCTATGGTGTCTGGTCTCCACTAACTGCCTAGACTTTAATTTCTAATGGAACTAAAATACTGTCTAATCCTAATGAACAAGCCATCTTTTGATTTATTTTCTTTTGGCATCTAATTGGAACACAATAAAAGAAGAAAACCAGTATTGTGGATAAACCTCTGGTTTATTTTAGAAAGGGATTAACATGGACATATAAGTCTTGTCACAGTTGGGAGAGAAGTTAAATGGAATAGACATGTTATCAAGGTGATGTTCAAATAATTATCTTATTGTTAATATGACTTTTAAAGTCTAGAGCCTAAAGTCCTTAATGTTGGTCTTTGTAACCTGTGATCCAAATTCCCTTTTTTCTTAAAATCGCATGCATCTTTCTTACCTGATAGATAAGAAATCACTAAATTTACTTCATGCTGGGGAAAAGGTTGGAATTCAGCATCACAGTTGTCTCTTGTTGCCTGATCACATCTCAAATATATTTAAATTGGGGTGCTGTTTCAGCTGTTTTGCAAGTTTAAAGTAACTGCCTTGAGATCTCGTTGTGAGTGAAGCATGGTGTTTCTGAATCTGAGCAAAGTACTCATACGAGCACTTGTAAGTGTAATGATGTAGGTGTTGCCTTTGGGAGAAGCCTGGACTGATTAAATTAGGAAGCTCTCAAATGAGGCGCCTCCGCTGGGCTCCTGGTGCTGGGCCTTGTTGAGCCTGCTGCTTGTCCCCAGCTTTTGAAACCACGCATTGTAGTTTTCCTGATTTGTAACTCAATCTAGAAATGTCATTTGGCAATTTGTAGCTTTTCTGTTAAGGCAAAACTTTGCACTTTTGAACATGAGCGGCTGACTCAGATCTCCAGTAGCCCACAGAAAGGCTCAGATTTGGTTTCTGAAGGAGTCTGAAGTTAAATCCCAGTTATGAGGTTTTTCACCTTTCCATAAATGGTGGCAGAATTCTTCTGTTCTCAGCACAGATCCATATTAGTTAATTTGTTGGCTTTACTGTGCAGAACTTAAAGGAGTTGTTCATCCTGGCAGCTGGAGCAGGCGTGCCCTTGTAAAGAAGGGTGGTTTGGGAATGACTGGCTTGGAGCCTGCTTTGGTTTGTATGAGTAGAGGTGTACTCATCATTGTCTCGTACAGTGTAAACTCTGCTACTCTGTCAAGTGTCCAGTACTGAATATTCAAGTTCTGTGCAGGTGCTTAAAAAAGTGGAAGGGAACAGCCTTTATGTGAGAACATGGAAAATAGTAATTTCACCAATATTTACTGCATTGCATTGTCAATAACAGCATTAACTTTAGCAGTCTGACTTGCCCAGAGAAAATTTTAAAATTATTATTCTACTTTGGTGCTGCTGAGAGTTTTGCTAGTTGTCTTATAAAATATAGGCATGAAATTGGGTTGAAAAATAGATTTGCTTTTTCCCTAATGTTTTTCCTTTACTAAAGTTTCTTTTGAACAAGAGTTATTTAAGAAATTGCATGAGGCTTTCAGCCAGAATTCACACAAAACACTGTAAAATGCAACTTCTATTGCATGTTGGTCCTTTAAAGCCCTTGCATGTCATGGTAATGATGTAAAGCACCTGCTCTGAGGGTAACACATTGAGACTGTCCTTGAAGTAGCAGCAGATTCATGTTACTTTTGATGAGAAGCAGTTCAGTTCCCTGCACATGATTAGCTCTCACTTGCCTGTGTCCAGCCACAGGTCACCAGGCTGTTGGAGCATGGTGTTAGTGGAGAATTCAGTCCACAACTTCTGATCTGGCGTTTCTGCTCCTCCCTGCATCACCAGAGCTCCACTTTGAGAAAGGCTAGATTTGAATTCCTCCTCAGTGTTCAGGTTGTTGACTTGTTCTGGGTGCAGCCGGACATGCTTTGCAGAACCATCCCTACATCCTGTTCATGTCCGGCTGGCTGCAGACCAGCAGCCTGTGACTACGTTGGACGCTTTTGACCATTGCTGATCGCTGTGGTGGGTCACTCAAACCCGCCTGCAGCTGGGGTAGGAGCGTCCTTCCAGGTGCACTTTCACAGCTGACAAGACTGTTCTGGAACTATCTTATGTCATTTTGGTAGTTGTGTTGGTTTGGAAGTGTTTTGGAATGCATCACCTAAAGTTCAGAGAATGTGGGCTGGAGGAAATAATCACTTGCTGATGTTCCTTATCAAAGTGTGCCTTATGACCACAGCAAAAACACTGCCATCAAAATTACTGCCATGGCCAATTAACCTTCTCCTTGTAGTTCAAGGGGGAAAAGAACTGCATTGTTCTCCAGTGGTCGATGCTCCCTTCTGAGATAAGTAGCAGATTCAAATCAGTGGAGACCCAAGGTGGCTGAGGAGCAAAGGTGGTCAGCAGTTGGCCCTCACACCTTTGGTGTTCCCTGGGTGCAGCAGTGCTGTCGAGGGGATGTGCTCTGCTCTGCTTAGCAAAGGAAACTGGTTCAGTTATGCAGAGATCTCATCCCTCAAATTCCTGAGCTGAGTGCAGCTGGCGGTTCAGGGAGTGGGAAGAGCTATGCCTGCTTTCAAACGATTTGCTAGATTGATGTCTGCATTGTGGAGCTTTCAAAGGGTGTTGATAAAGCTTTCCTCCTCCTAAAAGATGAGTTATGAGAAGTCACCAGGAGAGAGGTGTATTCATCTGTAAACATCTGACTTCAGAGCCTCATCTAAATGATTCACCTGAGCTTGTTCGCTGCTGTGAATTATACCCATTTCTTCTGTGTTTTCACAGACTGCCCAAATGCCCCTGAGCATAAAAATGGGTCTGTGAATATACTGGTGAGGAGGTGGTGTGTCTGTTACTGTGCTGAGTCACTGGAAGAAATAAAATGGGAGTTTTGTAGAGGTACAGAGGATGTTGGAGAGTGCAGTTTTACACTTGCTTTGGCCAAAGGGTTAAAATACCAGCCTGAACATTATGCTCATGAGTTTGTTGAATTGAGTGAATTACACAGGTGCGAATGAGTTTTATTCTTGCCCCAAGTTTTGGCTGCTCTTGTTTCTCTGGTCCAAGATGTGGTGTTCTGAGGGCCACATAAAGTACCAAAATTCACTATAACTGAACCCACTTTGTCAGTGGAGTCCAGTTGCTTTTTAAGTGTGTGTGCTCTCACTGCATAGGCAAATACATTTAACAAGGATTTCCTGCATTATGTGCATGATTGTATGGTAGAGCAGCTGAATGTTTATAGCAGTTCTCCAGAACTGAACTAAGGAGTGTGTGCTTTAATTTGCAGCTAATACAGTTTGCATTTGGTAAATCCATGGTAGTGAGCCAGTATCTAGGCTTGAACAACAGGAGATTATTTTACCCGTTGTAATTCCAGGCAGCACCCAAAAAGGGCCTGAGCAATGGTGCAAGTTTCTGTTTCATAAAGAATTTGAAAGAACAACTCCAGAGAAGTATAAAATGTTTAACCACTGCATCTGATGGGAGAGTATGGAGAGGGCCTGAAATGTACAGAATGGTCTTGAAGCAGGAAGGCCCAGTTTGTCTCCTGAGGGTGACAGACATAAAGGCACAGGACCTCCAGGGAGGTACCCAAAGCTCTCCTATAAATTGTTTCTGGTAGATGCTAATTTTGATGGAGGAAGCAGATGACTGCACCTTCAGACTTTGTTATTCTTAAAGTTATTTACTTCCAAAACAGTTCTATGACCACATTAGAGCAGCCAGACTGATCTGCAGAATGAGACACAGCTGGAGGTTTGGTACCAGTGGCCACGGCGGTGGCCACATTCATGTTGCACTGCATGTGATTCTTCCAGGATCCAGCATAGAGCTCTGCATGTGGGTGTCAGTGCAGTTTTATCTGGACTGTGTCTAACTCTGTACAGAGGAGATTTGGCTGTATCCAGCCGGTAATGCTCCTAAGCCAGTGTGATTCTCTTTGCTTCCGTCGCTGCTCTCTTTTCCTGCAGCTCTGGCTGTGTATCAGTGCAGGGGAGCTGATGGCTTTGCCTTGCTCTGGAGTATTAAGAAAATACATGTGATAGTAAGGCAAAGGTTTTTCCTTTGTATCCCTGACATTGAGTCATCTGCATTGCATACTACACACGCCAAGAGACTTTTTTTTTTCCTCTTGCTCATAGCTTTAAATCCTCCGTGCAGAAAGATTTTTGTCCAAAAACACGGATTTTGGGTACCTGCTTGTAACTCACCCACCATCTTTTCAACATTATCTTCCTGGTAGTTGGCAACAATGGCGTGTATATGTGCCTGGATACTTAAATTGCATGTGATGGTATTTCTGGGAGATTTGCAACAAATTCATACAACTGAGGTCCTTTAAGATACTTAGGGGTGTAAGCTGCATGAAAACATCTTGCAACTGCAGCATTATTGGTTACAGTATGCCTAAGCAGCAGCTCTTCTTTCCTAGAGGAATATTTTTTTGGCATGCTGCAACGTAAGCAGTCTGTGCAGAATAAGGTACTTAGCTGTCACAGAAAGTTTTGGTATTACGAGCTGACTGTAATTTACACAGTGAAGCTTTTGAATTGCAAAACACTGGAATTTTATTATTTACGTCAACATGTATTAGACATTTATATACATATATATATTTAAAAAAACCCTACATTGAGAGGTTTGGTTTAGTTTGGATTCTGGAATGAAGAAAACTGTTTCAGCAGTTGGTTTGTGGAAAGTACTGGACCCAGTGGTCCAGTGATCAGTAATACGTTCTTAATAGCATCTTGTATAGGAGATTGATTCATTCATTTAGTGGCTCCACAGAATTCTCATTAGGACCTTGTTAGGCACAAATGCAAGAAGGAAGAGGAACATACCTGGGCAAGTGATTAATACTCTCCCAGTTAGTAAGATGTTGGTTTTCAGCAAGGATGATGTGAAGAGCTTCTACAGCTAATGCTTTGAGAAAGTCCTTACTTAAAATGCTGTCTTTGGCTTGTTGAAACCTTTTGAATTGAGCTGGATTTCTATTCTATGCAAAAGGGGAAAAAATAAATGCTTTGAAATGCTTGATTTAATTGGGGGGAAAAATCCTTACTAATTTGAATTAAGGGAAAATGCTGATTAAGACTTGAATTCCAAAGCACAATCCAGCAGCAGTGCTGGCTGAAAATAATGTTGTCTTCTGTGGAGAGGCACAGTTTTGACAAAATGTACTCTTGATTGTTTCCTGCATACAGGACGGGGTGACATTCAGCCCCAGCTGGATAGTGCTTTACAAGATGTCAATGATAAGTACCTGCTGCTTGAAGAAACCGAGAAGCAAGCTGTCAGAAAGGCTCTGATCGAGGAGCGCGGTCGATTCTGTGCTTTCATCTCGATGCTGCGCCCTGTGATCGTAAGAGCTTTTCGTTTTCAATCAGTACAATTCACAGATTAGATAAGTGGCCAAAAGCCTCTGAATAGAGTATCTCGTTAGGTCTTAGGAATGAATTTCTAGAGCCAAAATTCATCTTGTATCTTGTAGGCGTTCAAAGTAATTCAGCAATGGAAAACACTGAATACCTTCAAGGTGACTGATGGGTAAACAATGGGCACGAAGACTGAAGTCAGTTTGTGTTCTCTGTGCATTCCAGCCTGAGACATTGCAAATGCAGTTTTTTCCACTGCTTTTCTTCTTAACATCACATTTTAATATAAATCCTCCTTACTCCTACTCCAGTGCTAGGACTGATAAATGTTTCAAGTCCTCCCCTGTGTATATAACGACATTATCTGACAAATTGCAGGCTGCTTCCATGCAGTTTCCTGAGAGCTCCTTTCCTTCTATGTGACAGTTTTTCAGCTCGTTGGAAAGGTTTGAGTAAATTTTCATCATCTCAGGTTGTCTGAAGCCTGACAAGGAATTGCTCGTGGCTCTGTGCAAGCGAGGTGCATTTCTGAAGGGTCACCAACTACTGGGAAAATGTTCCCAGTGCTTGTTTACAAAGAGCATCAGTCTCAACAGACAACCATAGTTAGAGAAGTAGGAAAGTCATAGCTGAGCAGGAGGAGGTGGATTCCAGACTAAAAGGACCTGGAAGAAATGGTAGCTGAGGAATTACTGTGGTAGTTTGCAGTGCAGAAATCATCCTCTGAGTTAGCTGTCGTTGTAGTTTGAGCCAAAATGAACCATAGATGTATTCATGCTCTGTATCTGTGTAATTCCTTTAACTTTATCAAAAACTATGAATTTATCCTCTGTTTATACTCAAGCTTAAAATTGTTAGGGCACAGTAGTGAGTATACATAGAAGAGTTAGCTATGTGTCAAGCGCAGCAAAACTGACATTCTTTTTCTGAAGATGTCCCTAAAAGAAAGCTGAGACTTATTTATCTTGTTGATGAGAGAAAAGATTTCTGGGCCTCAGAATTTATAGCAATCTTTAGTTACAAAATTCTAAATTAATATTTCAACCTTTCATAATTACCTAATGTGCAAAGAAAAAGCAGCTCCACTGGGCATCCCCACAGTCATCAGCAGGATGAAAAAGGTTATATATTGTGTTACAGGTCTGATTTTTAAAACTAAGGCTGTGGTTAGCTGTGCTCGTTTTTCTTTTCAGGAAGAAGAAATATCAATGCTAGGAGAAATAACCCATTTACAAACCATATCAGATGACCTGAAAAGTCTCACCATGGATCCACACAAATTGCCATCCTCGAGTGAACAGGTTAGCTCTTGTTACCTGGAAAACATTTTATTTGTGGCTTGCACCATTTTTCCTTTTGTGTTGAGAGGAATATTGACTACTAGTGTTTAGTGGCTTAATGTGATATTTTGTAGAAGCTTTACTGCAGCAAGGTCATTTTTAACATGAGCAATTCAAAAAGAATTGTTTTGTTTTGAAAATTTGTCTTCAGGGGCTGAGTGCTTCTGAAATACTTGGTGAGACCAGAGTGAAGTGGTAGCAGTAACACTCTGAAGGGTATGAAGATGCCTGATTTCTGTGGAGAGTGTATGAGAAATGAGTGTCATCTCCTTATCCTACGTTTGAGCATCCCTGTCTTTTTATAGTCACAAAATTGCTGGGGTTGCAAAGTTTGATGGAGTTTTATATTTGAGCATTTTTCCATGCTGTCCTTAAAATGCATGGGAAAATGTGTGTCATTAAATGAATCCGAATAGGACATTTTTCTCCAATCCTGCTGTATGAACTCAGCTTTTTTGTCATACTTTAGTCACCTTATCATTGACGTAGAAGTGTAAAGCTCTGTTGTGGTTGAATACTGGATCTTCAGTTAATTGTTTAAAATGTTACAGTACGTCAACTCAAGGGCTGTAATAATTTTTAAGTCAAAACAAACAAAACAAACAAAAACCAGAAAAGCTTTCTTAATGCAAAAAAATAAATCTCCAATTTATTTTGTAAAGATTTTTTTCCATTCAAATCTGAACTTTCCTTCTGTGGTGGCAGCCTTAGTGTTGAAGTATGGTAGTACCAGGAAGGCCAAGGATGAAACTAACTCTCCTGTGTGATACAGCGTAATTTTGGAAGAGTACCGAGACTGAGTCTATTGGCACTGAAAGTTTGTAGCAGGGATGAATGTTGTATGAAAGCAGATTTCTATTAATGGGGGGAAAATTCTTCCACATCCTTGATGCTATTGATTATCTTTCATCAGGTAATTTTAGATTTGAAAGGATCTGATTACAGCTGGTCTTACCAGACTCCTCCATCCTCTCCCAGTACTACCATGTCCAGAAAATCTAGTGTTTGCAGGTAAGTCAATTGGTAATACTTGTTTTTAACCTGTTTGGGGGCAAAGGGAGGCAAGTTCAGACTGTAATATGCATTTGTATACGTTCTTAAATCTTAAATAACAAGTCTTACTGAAACAGTCCCTCATGGTCTTT
Source organism: Mystacornis crossleyi (assembly GCA_013400655.1). Lineage (NCBI taxonomy): Eukaryota > Metazoa > Chordata > Aves > Passeriformes > Timaliidae > Mystacornis > Mystacornis crossleyi. The sequence goes on along the minus strand of VYZQ01041949.1, from coordinate 11,277 downwards.
ATTCATTGCAAGTGTGTGCTGGGAATATTAAAAAGGATGGGCATGATTGAACAACTTTTGAACTCAAGACAACTTGAAGATGCTTTTGATTCAGTTCTCTTGAATCCATTTTGGATCAAAGAGCAGACTGTACTGATCTAAACTCTGAGATTGTCCATTCATAATTTCCTTTTCTGTTTTTCATGTGATGACTTTTTAGATTATTCTAAGTAGCTGTTACTAATCAGTAAGTTAAACTGTTTGAAAAGGGAAAACATCCTTGGCAATTGCCCTATCAGTCTGGTAGATGGAAATGCTTTTTTGATACAAGTTTTTTTTGACTGTTTAATGCTGCCTAATGCTGTCCTGAAATATGTTGAAACACTGGATTCTGTCTATGCTTTCTCTGTAAAAACTGTTTTCTCTCATAAAACAGTTTATTAGCATGTTGCCCCCATATCCTGGTGTCTACATTACTCTTTCCTTTTACTGAAAAGGAAGATACCCTGTTGTGTATTCTGCTCAACACCTCTCTAGCTGCTCTCAAATGATTACCTTTCAGTTTGCTTTATGAATAATGTACTACAGGTTCCCTATGTATGAGCAAAGTTACCTACAGCATGTCAGGGCAAGTGAACACGACTTCTATGTACCTACTTGTCTCTGCATGCAGATATATATAAAAAAAGTCAGTACTTTTATATATATATATGTGAAAATGTGCATATTGAGAGCAGTGAGCACAGGCTTAAAGATGCAATATCCTGAAGCTATAAAGGAAAATGGCAAAGGAAACCCCAAAAATTCATCATCTCTTCCTAACCAATTTCATCTTCTTCTATGGTAAAACCTGTATGGCACAGACTGGTGTGTGTGGGTAAAATATAGCAGAGCTCCTCTTCCTCTGCTCCATGCTGATTTGTACATCTCCTTTGTACGAGGCATTTGTGTACAGGAGGTGCAGACCTCACCACGTGTCCTTCAGAGCCATCCCTCAGGCCAGGCTCCTGCCAGTGGAGCAGGAAGCTGCCTTCAGATAGGTGCATCCTGCTAGTCCTGCTCAGCCACTCTGGCAGAGAATTCCAAAAGCTCCCACATTGTGGCTGGCATGTCCTTACTGTCTTGAATGGATTCCGAGGATTCAAAATCAGTCTCTTTCTTTGAAAAATCATGGGGGTTTTTTTCATGAATATTAATTTGGGGGTTTAATTCTCTGGTTGTCCTTGTTATTAATTAAAGCTCCATACCCAGCAGCTTGGCTGTGTGCTGTCACATGTTTTTATCTGGTAGGAAGCCTTCAAGTGAGCAAAACGAGTCCCAGGTAGTCTGAAGTGTGGGGGTTTGGTGATACTTCCAGAACTCTCACACATTGTCCTGCTGGCTGTCCGCAGCAGCACACCTAGAAGCAGACTTTTAGATGCACTCCAATGTCTTTGGTCCGCCTGCTAGAAATCCCATTGAATATCTGGGCCAAGTGTGAGTCAGGAACAGGAGAGAACCATCAGCAGACACGTTTTGAGCAAGTGCTGTGCAAATCCTAGGGAGGGCATGTAGTGATTCCTTCATCCCTAACCTGAGTTTGAAGTCTGAGTGGTTAAGGTTTGATCATTTGAGTGACACTCAAGTTAAAATGCCATTTTCTCTCTGGTCGCCAGGGATACTGCAGCTGCTTATGGTTCTTTACTGATATGTATGTGCATATATATATATAATTTTTTTTTTAATTTGTCAACATTTTTCTTTTCCGGTTTACGCTGCCTGTTGCTAGAGACATGTGGAATGTTAATTGTACTGTATATGGGTCTCTCCCCACCCCTCCCTTGTGTCTTTTCCTCTCCCCTTTCCTTTCTCTGTTCCTTTTGTCTCTCACAGCAGTCTGAACAGCGTTAACAGTAGTGATTCCCGGTCCAGTGGCTCGCACTCGCACTCACCTAGTTCACACTATCGCTATCGCAGCTCCAATCTGCCTCAGCAGGCACCCATGAGGCTGTCCAGTGTGTCCTCCCATGATTCTGGATTCATGTCCCAGGATGCTTTCCAGTCCAAATCGCCATCCCCCATGCCACCAGAAGCACCTAACCAGGTACGTGCAAGCATGAGAACGAAAACCTGAGTGTGAGCTGGACTCTGTAACTTGGCTCACCTTTCAGAAAAAGGATCTGATGTGGTTTTGGGGTACCTTGGAGCCAGCTTAAACACTGAGGGTAAGGTTTGTCTTAGTGCATTTCGTTTATCCAGAAGTTGGGCCTCTAGCTGGAGTGATTTATGCTGCTTTTGCAGTTAGCAGTAAAGAAAGGGATGAGTTGCTCTTGGGCGATTTAGTTTTCCCTCTGGCCCTGGAGGGAGCCTAGATGCCTAACTTCCAGATAAATACAGACAACAAAGAGCAAGAAGTCCCTCCTTGTAGGAGGGAATAATATTCACTTTACCCACTGAGATTGCCACTTAATATCCTGCACAGGTTGCAAGTGGTTAATATCTGGTGGCTCTTTGCTGTTTCATGGGCAGATATTGATGCCAGAACAGCCTTTTGACAGCCACAGTACTGATCCTGGTGGCTTTGGCATCAGAGAGACTTCTTTTATTCCTCCCCTGCAAAGGATCTGGGATACTCTAAATGCTACCAGCATTATCATAAGGAATTGGTTTTGCCATTTTTTATGACACCCATTTCTGTGGATAGTCTTCCATTTTGGACTCTCAGTTGAACACCTTGCAGAAATAAGGTTTCTGCATGAATATGAGAGGTGTTCTTAATTCTTTATGGAACTCATAAGAAAGGGGTATTTGTATAGTAATATATGATAACATCCTGAAGCCAGTCAAAAGAAGAGGATTTCACTACAAATATAAGCAAAACTTTTCCTGAGCATTTTTGGGTCTGCAGAAGGAAGCTGCTACTCTATTTATTCATGACATCATTCCTCTAAAAACTCACTGGCCATCTGCAGGCAGAGGTTTGCAATGCTCCATGGCCTCTATCTTCCAGTACCTGAATTCTCTTTGCTGCTTTCTTTTCTTTTTTTAAGAAATTACACAGCAACTGTACTATTTTTAAACAAGGCTGAATTGCCTTCTCACGTTATAAATCCCATCAAAACTCTTAGCTGCAAACTGAGGTGAACCTAATATCCTGTTGCTGAGTATTACTCACTATAATACACCCTGAAGTCACTGGAGAAGATTGTCTTTTACTTAAAAAATGTAGTTGCACTCCTTTTCACATGTTAGGGAGTAAAGTAGTTTTGTAGGCACGGTTGGGCAGTGTTAATCCTCATAGTCAGCAAGTGTTAATGGTTGTCAAGTGTCACATGCCCATGTGAAATACCCCAGACCACCTTTGACAGCACACAGACCCTTGCCTTTTGCAGAACATTTAGTAAGTAGTACCCTTAGAGAAATTTTTAAGGTATCGTCCAAAACAACACTGGTACTTAGGCTTGGAACACGTTCTCAAAGGAAGCTCAGTGGTTTTTAAATATATTTACTTCTTTCATTTTAATAGAAATGCTTTCTTTTCAAATGATACCTTTCTGTCCCCAGTCTGGATACATCAGCTTTTTTTTATAGATGACATCCTGAAGAACTTTGTGCACACTAATAAAATGAATGTTTTGTTTAGATTGGCTATGGCTAACCTAAGTGAAATGCAAAAAAGTAAATGAGCAATAATAAAGTAAACTGGAATAGTAACAAGGTAAGGAAATTGACTTTTAAGATAGATACATCAGTTACACATGCTAGCATCATCTTTGGTTTTCATAATATCCACTGCACCTGCATAAAAGGGCAGTAATCCACATGATGATGCTGTGTTTGCAGACAAGGATGTAACTTTGCAATTGCTCTTAGCATGAAAAAAAACCAACACCTCTCTTTGCAAATTCCCCTGTTAAGCAGAGGAGAGAACTTAGGCTGGTATCAGGTGGCTGAACATCCTGAAAGTTGATGGGAGTCACGCTGATTTACACCAGCTAAGTTTGTACGCTTTCACTTCATTTTAGAAAGTGTCCATAAGGTTGCAAATGGATCCAAGTATCACTTGAGCTATTCATGAGCTGTAGAAGGCTGCAGCAGTGTGACAAACGTAGTGTGTTGGTATAACAAATAGGTATGTGCTCTGTATGTCTCTGGTTCTGTTTACCTTTACGCAGAGGAAAAGGTAACAGATATTGCCTGGCTGCTTCATCTTTGCTTAAGTGTCTTGCTTTGTATGTTCAGCACTAAGTAAATTGTGTGTGTTGTGCTGACAGACTGTGAGCTGACCAGCAGCTTTTCCGTGGGCAGCATTACCCCGTGTTGTGTGTCTCTAACCAACTGACAGATCTCCTGTGGGGCTGTGCTTGGAGCGTCCCTGCTGGGTGGGGAGGAGGCTGCTGCTCTGTCTCAAACACTGATGTCATTGTTTCTAGTGGTGACACTGAGGAGGCAGAAAAGCAAGCTCTGCAACCAGCAAAGGAAATTAAGAGCTGTATATCTTGTGCAGGTGGACACTTTGATGGTGTTTGCTAGCTACATGCTGCGGCATATGTTGGATCAACAAAGCCCTTTTCGTTTAATGAGTTTTAGAAAAAAAAGTAGAAGGGGGCTATGTAAAATTCCCATATTATAGGAATGTGAATATATGAGCTATGTGAAGCTATTATATATATAAGCTTGCCTATATTTTAGACAAGTAAGTGTCACTGAAAATTAAACTGAATTTCCTCAAAATCACATATGGGGGGTGGGAATCTCAAAGAGTAACTGGAGATTGGAACAAGAGACGGACTATACCAGAGGAGAGATGTCTGACAAAATGAAGAGTGCTTTCCAGCCTGTAGTTGTTACTAAGAGTAGTAAGTCTATAGTTATCACATTTTGCATAGAAGATAGGAAAAAGAGCAATTATAAAAAGAGACTACCCTTTCACTTGTGTGTGAGGATCACCTTTCTGCAGCATTGCTGGGAGTAAAAGTGTTATCCTGTGGCACGTGGCTGTACATGTGGGAAGGTCACTGTAAAAGGCTTTAATCATAATTGAAGAGGTACATTTGGGCTTAGCTGAACAGCTGGAAAAGCATTACAGGTCTTTTTTGGGAGTGGAACAGTTTCTTTAAATGGCAGATGTGAGGTCAGCCATGGCCAGCATTGCCCTTGACACGCAGTGACCTCATACAAAGCCCTTCTGACTTACCTGCTGGGAGCACAGAGTGGCTTTTGGATGGACATTGGATGTGACTGGTGCTGCTAAACCCACCCACTGCCCTGTGTAGTAGACAAACCGAGGCCTGGGAGTATCTATGATCAACTGATGTGATAGTAGTGTAGTGATGTATGATTCTGGTGATGATAACAGTAGGATCCACTGGATTTGAAGTGAATGGTTGGATTTTATAGGCTGCTTGTGACTTCATGGAGATGAAAGCAAAGGGAGAGAAAGAAACAGATGAAGATAAAAATGTTGATGTGCTGTCAGACAGCAGAGAGATAAGTCTTTATTGTTAGAATGCTCTGGAAAGCACTTTCCCTAAACAGTGAAGTAGGGGGAAACTGAATGTGAATTTGCTTCTGCATGTACAGGTTATAAGGCTGGAAAGATTTTGCTTTTGAGGACATTCCATTGCTTGAAATAGCTGCAAGTTAGAATTGGGGAAATACATTGTTACAGCTATTCAGTTTTTCATCTAAATTAAGAAATGCTTCCAAATCACACCTTAAAAAAAACCCACCCAGAAAACAAACAAACCCACCAAAAGCAAACAAAAACCAAAAATCAACTCCAAACTGAAATGCATCTGTAAGTTATCACCAGGTACTTGTTTCTCCTAAAATTCCTCTTCTAAGTTGTTTCCCAATAGTTTGTCCCTGACTAGAGAGAAGGGTCAGTAGAGACAGATTCCTGGAAATGAGACAAATTGAGGAGGTGACCTTGAGTTACTATTCAGAGCTTTTTGAAAAGTACTTGAGACCATCTTCCAGTGACTCTAGAGGGACATTGGACCACACTCATCATTAGGATTTGGTCTCCTAGGAAACGTTTGTCCAGGAAGATCTGTCTCCTATTTGAGAAAGGGAGAGGGTTAAGAAAGCAATGCTGTGTTTGAATGGAAAACATAGCAAGCAAAGGATGCAAGTAATCCAGGATGACCATGGTCCTTTTATAGGTTAGTAGGACAGCAGATGGAAATTGTAACTGTACAGTCCAGTAGCCAAAAAAATCTTTTTTTTATATCCCTGCTGGAACTCATACATACCACACCAAGCAGCAGGACACTATCCAAGAACAAGCCATGGCTCATCCGAGAGACCAGACACCACTTGTACAAATGTACATTTGGGGCACTGCTTGTCACTGCAGAGAGCAGTTTTAGCTTTATAGTGTTAACTTTAGGCTTATTCTCAGAAGAGATGGTTTTAGAACAGAACAGAACTGCCATTATTGCAGCTGTGGGAAAAAAATAGCTAAAATGGAAGAACTTATTTTAAAAATTATTCAAACAAAACAGTCATTTTAAAAAAGGAATCTACTAAAATGAGTTGAAAAAATCTGATAGTCAAATTTCTCACACCATGGGATGGGGAAATTGTAGAATTTGTAGGAATTGCTCTGTAGAGTAGAAATTGCTCTGCCCTGTGTGTGTGCTCCCAGGAGAGGTTGTGCCAGGGATGTACATCTAGAACAAGCACTCCAAAGTCTGGGGACTCTGTCCAGGCAGTAGCTGTGCAGTTTCTGTTTTCAGTCCCTCATGTACATGATGGTAAGAAGTGAAGGGTGGTCTGTGCTTCCCACACCTGGGTCCAGCCATTCAGGACTGCCTCTCCAGTCTGATCCAAGCGTCCTTTGACCTGCTGCCAGTCGTGTTTTCCTTACACTTTTCCTTCAAGAGTTCAGTTTCTTCTACCTCCCTCTCCACTGTTTTCTCACTGTTGGAATCCTTTTTTAGCAAGACCGGGGGTTCCCTTTCTCTGTGCCTTGCAAGTTTCTGAAGACAAGGAGAGCCTGTTTCTGTACCACGATTTCTTGCATTTCCTTCAGCTTCCAGGATGTTTTCCCCATAGCATCTTGGTTCAGCCTTTTTCTAGCTTTCCTTGTAGTCCTTGGCTACAAGGACTCTTTTCAAGTAGTCCTTGGCTACTAAAGGGTGAATTGATCTTGCTAGTGTTGAATTTCTGACAGTGAATAGAGCTCAGTACTGCCCTGACAACTCAGCCAGTATTCTTGACCATTTCCAAGCTCTCGATGAGACCTGGATGCACATCCCTGCAGAGTGGGACGCCACTTCCAAGGGGGAGATGTGGAAGGGTGTTGTAGTTGGTAAAATGGTCCGTGTGGTTATTCCCCGTGGCCTTTGTGTAGTTGAATTAGATGCTGTTGTAGAGGTCTGACAACAGCAAAGGTGGACATAAAGGTGTGCACTGAAAATTGGAGAAGTTTCTAGGTAGGAGCAAAATGTTTGATGTGTTCATTGGACATTTTATGTCCTGCATTTTCCTTCACTCTCCATCCAAGCCCCTGGTATTTTCTGTCTCTGCTGTTAGGAGAAAGCAGCTGGCAAGCACAATGCAGCACTTCTGCACTCAGCAGGGTGCATGTGCCTTCCTGCTGGCTGCTGGGCAGGAGGGTTTGAGTCAGAGTGCTTTTGGTGTATGCATCCTACCTGCAGAGGCACATGCATACAGGTCATGCACTTTGGAAACCTCCAGTTTTGGTAAGTATCACTTCTTTCTCTGTTCCATAATACTTGAACTCAGATAAGCTTTTCACAAGCACTTTTGCAGATCAGAATATACGAGAACTTGTGAATGTGACATTTGCTACTCCATGTTTTAAATCTAAACTTTGTGTCTTTGAAGTACTGATGATCTGCTTTTCTGTATAAATCAGTTGTCTCAGTACATTGCATGTTTGGACCACAGGTGCCCTCAGCTCCCGCAGCTTCTTGCTCTGAGACAGCAGCAGAATTGAGAGGCTGAAATTGCAATAAGGAGTTGAGATCGCTGCCTCAATTCCCTCATTCTTAAGCAGTGTGGCAAGTTCTCGCATTAAGCAAATGGCTTTTTTTTCCATGGATTTCCTGAACATTAGCAATAGTTTTGAGCAGTTTCTAATTGATTTTTAAAATCCTAACCCTTTGCTTCTCTCATCCTTCCCTCTCTCCTGTGTGTCTCTGTGTACGTGCTTTTTGTCTTTTTGTTTGTGATTTTTTTTCTTTTCTGGTGGCTTGTGTATCCTTTCCCTGCCTTGCGGTGCTGTTTTATGCTGCAGAATTCGTCCAGCTCTGCCTCTTCAGAAGCCTCTGAAACCTGCCAGTCAGTGAGCGAGTGCAGTTCCCCCACCTCAGTCAGCTCAGGCTCCACCATGGGGGCTTGGGCCTCCACAGATAAGGTGAAAAACTTCATCTCCAAGACATACAAACCTACTAGCTCGTTATCCAAACTCTGCAACATTTGGACAAAAAAAACCCTGTGCGTGGGATGCAGCCAGGATTCCTCTTTGTGAAGATGAGAATAGGAACTGTTGCACGCTACCTTAGAAATGAATCTGTTTGAATAAAAACCACAATTGCCTTTAAACTAGCTACTCGGAGAAGCCACAAATTGGGCATTTTAGAGAGGTAATTTTCTAAGAAAAGCTCATTCTCCACTTTTCCTACTCAAAGAGATTGTGGAATGCTGCCCAGACCCAGCTGGTTGCCTGACAAAAAAGCACCTTGCCCAGGTTGTGCTGTTTGTGGCTTCTCCCCTCTCTCCCATTAGGTAGCACATTATACTGAGTAATGGCGGGGGGGGGTTGACCAAAAAGGAAAGCAAAATACACATGGTTGGAATAAATTACGTGGGATACACTCTGAATTGGGGGAGGAAGTGGTAGCAGTCTCCTTTCTCATCTGGTAAATCCTTGCTGTTGATTTTTGTTGGTTTTTATTTCTGTATCATCACACAGTCAGAACATGTCGTGTTGGAAGGCTGTATGCTTTTCCCCTCTGTCCAGCTACACAGACTAAATGCCACCCATGCAAATGCCTTCAGGATTGGAAAAGTTCTGTTTCTATGTCTGCAGTCTGCAGGGTACCTAAATTACAAAGGCTTTTTTACAGTGGGCTGCTTTCATGGACAGAAGGCAAAGCTGCTCAGCCTGGAGACAATGACTGCTAGATTGATGCCTGAAATTTGTTATAGATAACAATTTTCAGGCGATCTCACTTCTGAACCAAGCATTTTATCAATTTCCTGTTTTTTATTTGCAGCGAATTGAAGAGTTTCCTTTCTTTTGTTTTAAGATACAGAGATTTTTTCCCTAGAACATCAGTCACAGTGTATTTTCATATTCATTCTGTTTATATTAATTTCTCTGTTTTTGTTTTTTTTATTTGTTTCATTTCCAGTTGTCTAATGGGTTTTATCACTGTAGTTTATCAAGTGACCCATCCGTAGCTTCAGTTGGTGCAGGTCCTTTCCCTCATTTCCCGCCTGTCTCCCGCGCGTGGACTCGGGCTCCCTCAGCCCACCTTCCAGACTGCGTTCATTATTACACCATTGGGCCAGGCATGTTACCATCATCTAAGATCCCTAGCTGGAAGGTTTGTGTTCCTTTTGTTGTGGCAGTCCTCACCTCTTCATACCAACAGCATGCACACGGCAGTTGTTGCTCCCTTTTGGTCCATGTAATTACTGGTTGATTTGCTCTGTTTGGTATCACTCTGAATGGGCACTGCATGGTGAAAATCAGACCTAAAATCCGGTTGTGGGTATTTCTGAATGACCACGCGTGTTCCAGCACCAACTAAAAGATGCCAAAGCTGACAACACCTAGGTAGGAAGGTATAGTTTAGCTCTGGAACATTGGTGAAAGTACTCTGACATATATTCAGGGGGAAAAGAGCTTATTCAGCACTGTCAGAGCGCTCACTTGAGCAGGAAGGGCATCCAGTCGTCTTAGTAGGACCATGCATTGGACACCCCGACGTTCTCCCTGCAGCTGGGCCCGTGGCTATAGGCAGGCACACTCTCCCAGATCCAGCTGGAGTGGTTTAAGAAGGTGCTCAGCACCAGGTAAACCCAAGTGATGACTGAAGCTTTACTGCCACAGACTAGAAGTGCTCACCCAGCTCGTTTTGCTCTCTTGGGGAGACCACCAAAAAAGAGTGCAGTAACTTTTTTCAGTTGCTCCAGCTGGATCTGCAGGGATCTTCCTTGGCATCAAAATATGTCTGCTCTGCTAGAGCCTGAAAGTTCATCCCTGCCAGGTGGTTCCCCTGGGAGACTCTGCCCTAGAGCAAGGGAAAAGGTCTCTTGTCTGTTGCTCTGGATCTTCAGCAAGGCTGATGTGCAGTCAGCAGTAGCTGTGCAGATTTTAAGTGCCTGTGGATGGTTATATAATACTGCATAGGCACCACGGGACCCATGTATATACATCTAAATTGAGATGCCTTGTTACAGATCCCCCCAGTCTCTCTCTCCAGCAGCAGGAGACTGTTGTGATACACCCAGGGTGACCACAGTGCTCCTGGGGCTTCAGGGTCATTTCTTGTGTCTCTGCTAGAAGCACTTTGCCAATATATGTCACAGCAAAACACTTAGAGCAGAGACACAGCTGTCAAGGCAAAGCGGTTTCATATATGTTAATAAAACCAAAATACCTGTCCGTACAAGGGGATGTGTCAGTTCAGCAGCCTTGCACTTACCATTCCTTGGACTGAGACACATCAAGAGCCCACAGCGTGGTCTTAGCCCATCATTAATTGTCTATCAGAAGGCTGTGGGAGGCTGCCCAGCAGGCAGCTGGGAGGGTATGGGGCCCATTCTCATGCACAAGTTGTTTCTTTCATTTTTAAAGCAGCCTTTGTCTCAGTGAAGGAAAACTGTTCAAGGATTGGGCTTGCCCCTGCAGCAGCTGGCGCTGGGGGAGCTGCTGCTTAGCACTGGTTCTGCATCTCAGCACAGGTCACAGATCAGTCCAGCACTTTGTGTGCAGTGTGTGGGTTCTGGACACCCTCAGGATTTTGCTTAATAGAGCCCATAGTGAATACAGCCCTCAGGGCCTGAGGAATTTCTGTTTCAAATTAGCACCAGTAATTCAGAGTGTGGTTAGTCTTTCCTCAGTACAGATTATCATTATAAACTAGACTTGAGTTAGTAGGTAAACTGAGGGATTACTCAGAGTAACTCGCTGCCCTAATGCGTATGATAAATCTGTTCAAGCCTAATTTTTCAGAACTGAAGACGTCTGTAACAGCACGTAATACTAGAACCTGTGTATTACTAGAACAGTTACATCACTGATTGGCCATTTATGCATATCTTCTGCTGTGTGAC
>VYZQ01041948.1:92588-105138 GCA_013400655.1 Mystacornis crossleyi | reverse complement strand
GTCACAAATAAAAAAAAAAAATAGCAAATAATTTATTTTGCCTTCATGAGGCTCTAGCTGTGTATTTTTCCCTGTCTTTGCACACAGCTGAGAAGGAGCTGGGCTACCCACTCATTTTCATGGCTGAGAAAATTGCCACAGCAGTAACTTACCCTGCAGAAGTTTGTAAGAAACAGAAAATGCCCCAGACTTCCTCCCTTGTTGCTGTGCAAAGAGGATCCTTCAGAAACCATCCAGCACTCATGGCCTGGTCTGCAGCCCCTCAAACAATGCTGACAATGCATGGGTTTTTGGGTCAAGAGGGAAAGGGAGAGGTTTCACCCAGCTCCCCCAGCCAGGGAGTTGTTGAGTCCCTCCTATCACTTACTGGCATGGGCTTATTTTGCATCTTGTGAGAGTTTAGGATGTAGCTGAGGAGTTTTCAGCAACATAATTTGGGGTATAGATGGCCCAAGAGCAGCATAGCTACCAAGGACAATAGCCAGCTCTGCCATGCCGAGGGCCAGCCTGGCAGTTTGTCAGGATCATAAGCAAAGAAATTAATTTGCATTTAAATTACTTAGGATTTTAATCAGAGATTAATAAAGAAAAGTTGTGGTAATTATCTATACACATATATCTATATTATCACAGTAATAGTTCTCACAACACAGCAGCCAGTGTCACTTGCTCTTGGGGCTTCAGAGAAATGTGGCTGGAAAAGAAAAACCCACTGCTCCTCTGGATCAAACTTCTCCACACATGGCTCTTGCTTCAGCAGTGACTGGACCCCCCCATTAGAGCATGAGGGACAGGGAGCTGTCCCCAGAGGACAGGGAGCTCTGCAGCTGGGCATCTCTGCCCTGTCCCTGGCAGACAGGAATCCACCACTGCCTGCAAGCAGGGCTCAGGCCTGAATCCTCTCCTCCTTCTCCTCTTCCTCCTTATTTGCCTCACCAGGACCTACCCTGCTTCAGCACAGCTCCAGCAGCCTTGGGCTGCCATCCAGACTCCCTGAACTGTTACACTTGGACCTCGCAGCACCAGGTGACCTTGCTAAAAAGCCACCCATCAAGAAAAAAACCCTACTTCACTGGCAGAGGATCACCTGCCTCCACCATGCCCGTGACCACTGGAAAGACACTCGCACAGAGTGTGCACAGACCAGTGTCCACTGGGGAGGGTGAAAGAGGGGAAAACAGCTCTTCTCCACAAACACTTCATACTGAAATAACACAAAAGCTCAGGGAGATTTATACTTCTCCATATTAGTCTTAAATCAGAGATTTGTCTATTGGTTGTTCCTGTTGATTCCCCTCTTACACACTCTGGGGTTTTTGTCTTCAGGCTTGCATATGCTGCAGTTCAGTTAAAAAAAAAATGGAGATTCAAGATCTCACAATAATCTCAACCATTTAGCTTTACAAATGATTAGCTGCTATAGTTAGTCATATAAAAATAGAGGATTTTAAGTCAATACTGCCTAGAAACTGCTGTTGCATGCAAGAGAAAGGAAAAGAGCTCTCTGTCCTTAAAGAAATGCAGGACCAAAACCATTCCCTGAGCACAGAGGTGGTCTGTTCAGCATGGCCACATCAGTGGCCCAGCAGAGTAAGGTCGAAGAGAATCTGTAATACAATAAAGCAGCAGCTCACTTGTCCCTATTTAAGGATTCACATCCATAGAAACTGCTAAACAAAAAATCTTCTCTAGCTGGACAGTACTGGAACACATCACCAATGTGAAGGACTTGGGTGTTTTTCCAAGAAACGTGAAATGATCTGGGCTTTAAGTTTCATTTTCCTCAGCAATGGTAGGCAAGAGCAGGCACAGCAAGACTATTTTAGCGTACTTTTTGTTAGTGGTTTGCAAACGGAAACTCAACAGCTTAACAGTTTAACACAGCTGGGGATATTCAGCTTCAATGACTAAATACGCCTGAAATATGTCATAGCTGACTTGGAGGATTTTATATTTATTCTGCCCAAAGACTTGCTGTAACACTATTTGTCACCGCAGGTAATTGGCTCTGCTCAGTCTCTGCATTCAACAAAGGTAGGCTCCAGATTTTCCTGTCCATGGGTGAAGGAGACTGTTTTTCAGTCCATCTTGTTAGCAGTTTTCAAGATTTCTTTTTTAAGGAGTTATCCAGAAAGGACTGATTGCTACTCAGGGATGGGCTGGGCACAAGTCAGTGGGTGGTGAGCAATTGTATTGTGCATCAGGGTCTTATTTCTCTCTTTTTTTCTTCTTTTTTTTCCATTAGTATTTTTTTTTTCCTGATTTTCTTTCCCATCCCACTGGGATTAAAAAGAAAAAGAAGGCAAATAAGTCCACAGCTACTTCTGAGAAGGCCTTCCGTCTAGGTACAGATTCACAGGCTTGAGTTTAATTGTGGACAGGAAGGGAAAAAAACTTAAGAGATTTGCAGTTTCTCTCTCCTGTTAGTAGGTCCTGTGACTCTCTGGCTACACAGTTTTTCTCCCCTCCTCACTTCACCCGATCTGTTGAAATTGGACCTGTCCTCATCTTTAAAAAACATCTGCCACCAGCACTGCCTTCTGAGATGTTTTCATTTTGTTTCCCACCTCCTCCCAACCTCTTCATCCTCCTGGGGCACTGGAGGGCTGATGGCCCTTCCTCATCAGCACTCATTGCCCCAAACTGAGCATGTGGTAGGTCCTGGCTCCAGTGCAGGTGAGGATCATTCCTGGTTCATGTTAGTCTGCTGAGGGAAAATCTCGTTTGTCTTTCTCACTGCAATGTGCTCAACATACTGTACAAGCACCTTCCTAAAACCATCCTCCAGATAATACTTTGCAGTCTGGTGAGGTGCTTGGTGAGGAGGGTGGAAATTCATGGATTAGATGAGTGGAAAGGAACAGCTATGACCTCTGGAGTAGGTGACAGAGGTTCTGCTGCCTGGTGCAGTTGTACGTGAGGACCCAAACTTGTGTCTTTTTCTCACCACTGAAGATACAATTCACTGAAAACACCCCTACTGTCTGCTTTCTGAAGAACTTTCCAGGTTATAAAATCCCCCCAAAAATCAGTGTGGAGGGGACTTCGGGAGGTCCCCTGCTCAGAGCAGCTGCAGTTAGAAGTTGCTCAGGGTTCTGTGCAGTTCAGTTTTGAGTGTGTCCAAGAATGGAGAAACCACAACGCCTCTGGGCAGTCTGTTTGTGTGGTGGTGTAGTCCAGCAGAAGCAGGTGTCACCATTTCCCGGAAGATTCAATATGTGCTTGCCCTGGGCCTGACACCACTGGAAGGCCTAGGAGAAGGGAAGACTCCAGTTCCCACTGGGACTCCTTTTACAAACCCTGGCTCTAAGTGTTGTTACTTTACTTGTTTTTTTTTTTTAACAGGGGAGTGAGTGAGGGCCATTAGGATCCTTATGTCCAGAGAAAGGAGAGAGCAGCACCTGCCTTCTCATGCAGTGAATGGCACCATGGGCATTGAGGAGTTAGTGAGCTTTAGCAGCACCCTCTAGTCACCCACGACTGCCAGCCAGGGGTGCCAGCTGGTGTGATGACCGTGCTCAGTGCACAATCATGGTCTGTCTCATCCGCAGCTCCAGGATGAGCCATGCAAGCTCCTCTTTGGTTATCAGGAGGAGCATGACTCTTGTGAGAGTGGGTCCTGAAGAGGGGGCAGCAGGAACAATCTACAGGAAGCTTCTGGGCTGTCCTTGTGAACACAGCATGGCCCCCACTGGCATCCTGTGTGCCCTACAGTTCTCTCGTCCAGTCCATCATGGACAGGAGTGGCACACCAGAAATTTCCTGCATCCTGCCTGTAAAAATAGAGTCAAAGTAGGACATTTCCTCTGCTACTTCAGGGCTCATTCTTTGTTACTGAAGCACATCATGTAACAGTTTGCAATTAAAACCATCAACAGCATGGAAGGCCCTACCACAATAGCTTTGTAGTCAATTATTTGATTTATAATTAAACATGCTGAATTTCAGCTTACTGACTAGAAAGTAGGACAAGTACTTTGTGTTTGCCTGGTTCTTAAAAAAAAAAAAAAGCCAGGAATCCAGGCTGCAGTTTCGATAGCATGGATAATTTCTCTCCTCCAGTGTGGGCTGTCTAGACAATTGAGTAGGTCAGGACAAAGTAAGTTTTGGGATGCAAATTTTAAGTATAACCATAACAACAATTAGAAGTCCCAAGATAAACAAACAGCTGGTGGCTATGAAAGCCCCTTAGCCATGTGGGAAAGCAAGCTGGGTAAGACAGGGAGCACGGCAGCTCATGGGTCAGGTTGTCCTGCTGTCTCCTTGGGGTGTTGTCCTCCTGGATTCAGCAATGCCTTCATCAGCTGACACAGCACGGCAGTTTTGAGTCAGCTTTGAGGCAACCCTGAGCATAGCCATTTCCAGCTACATTTTCACTCACACACTACATCATCCATCCCTTCATTCCCTCTCTACCTCTCCCTCAGATGGCAAGGAAGATTTGAAGGTGGTTTTCATGTCAGAGTCCTCCAAAGGACACAGAGGAGTCCTTTGTGTTTCTTGGCTCTAAAATATAAGACAGTGTTGCAGTGGGGTGGCTGCAACCTTTCCCTGGGAGACAGCCTTGGCCCGTGGAAGAATCAAGGAGACGATATTTGATAGATGTTTTCAGATTTTATTCCCCCTGGCCGCACATGGCCGGAGCCCAGCAGGGACTCCGACAGCGACTGCCCCCAGAACAGGTCTGGAACAAAACCCCCCCGGGGTCCCGTGAACACTCCCTTAAGTACAGAACTCCCGCGGGCTACATTCAAACTGACCAATAGGGGATGGGATTTGGGGTACACCTGACCAAGGGAACAGGGACAGAGAAACCCCGTGCCCCACACATCCACTCATGCCCATCCCCCCCACGGGGGGCACCTTTTCAAGACAGAATAAAGAGAAGGCCAGGTCTGTGCTAGTCTTAGTCTGACTGATGCACAGAATTTTGCTTTGTTAAAACGTCCAAATCCTTGTGGTTCTGGGGCCAATCAAACACATATTAGGCTGGACCATCTCTGCTAGGCACATCATAACCTGACACCTGTGGCCAAGTCTTCATCTGACATCCAGTTTTTATGCACATGAAGTGATATACAGTCTATTCCATGGGTATTCTGTGCACAATATGCAATGTGCTAGGGCTAAAACCGGGTTTTACTTAGCTGAAGGACAGAGAACTACGGTGGATTTAGCCAATTCATACTTACTCTTCTCTGAGAAGTGGTGAGAGTATTTTTAAAGGCTGTTACAATTTTCTAACCACTTCATACAATTAGTCTTGAGGACTTTTTAGAAAATTTCTGTAAAACGTACTTTCTCCACTGCTCTCTTGTACGTATTAGAATTTGTTTTTCTCTTCCACAGCTTTGTAAGAGGCCACTAGAAACTCATAGACTCTCCGCCTCCACTGGACATGCCACAAAGCTTATGATGACTGCCAGCTCCCAGTTCCTCTGGGATTTCCAGGCTCATGTAATGAGAATGAATGCTGAGACACAGCTCATTGTTCAAGATCCCAAACATCTGTTTGTGGGATAGACATTCTGTGTATCTATACAACTTATTCTAAAAGTGACTTTCATGTGAACACATTGTGACTTGTGCTCAAGACGTGGATGTTTTTTTCTACCCCCATCACTAGAGCAGCAGAAAGACTTCAAGCTGTGAGTGGTCAAATGTGCATTTATCTGATATGTTTTCATACCTGAAGGGAAGACCTAGCTTCCTATGTAGACAAAACTATCATGACTTTTCCCATACTCTGGCTTTTGAACACCTCCATTACTTATCCTTGAAAAAAAATTTACCTTTAGGGTCATGACATGGCAGTGAAATAAGGCTTGAGTAGTGAATATCTGCCTATTCCACCTCTTGACAGTAGAAAAAGGGCTTTACTTGCTGATTTGTACATTGGGACATTTGTATTGCCTGCTTGCCAGTCTGCTTTTCTACAGTGGTGCAGAACTGTTCTTTGTAGATAAGACTTCCCATCGTGTCATCAGAAGAACCTACCTACTTGCATGTGATATTTTAGGAAAGTGGAGCAGTAATGTTTCCCTGTTTCAGGAGTCAGTTTTCAGCTTGATCAGTAACAAGTATGCCTTAGTGCAGGAGTGGTTGCTCTTTTCTCATGAGCCCAACCCAAGCATAGTTTCCAAAGGCTTGGATTATTTTGGTATCACAGTGGTTGCACACGCAGAAGAGGCAGATTGCTATCTTGAGAAGGTTGCAGTAATTGGTCTAATACCTTGCAAGAGTTCAGAGGAGCTCAGAGGTGTTCAGCTGATGGGTCAGGTTGCAAGACTGGAAAACCAGTGACATTTAATAAATGCCAAACAAGGAATATTTGTTTTGTGTGTCAGATGCAATTAGCACAATGCTAAAAATACTCAGCATGGTTACAATTACACAGAAAAGCAGTGATGCAGAGTAGAAATGACTGGATTTCAATGCAAGAAAACAAAAAAAGAAGAAATTTCCACGTATAAAAACATGTATTTTGGTTGATGCATTCTTCTTGCTCAAGTGCCATTCCTGAGCAGACAGTCAGCAGTGGATTTTTTCCCCCTATTTTCATCTTCAGTACACAGAAACACATGTTTTGTAACCATGAAGATCAAATGGTAGAGTACTAAATAAGGGTTATGTCTAGTATTACTTCAACAGCAACATCCATTGTTAAAAATAAAATTAAGACCATTTTACCATATTTTCCCTGCATTGTCATCCAGTCATTTTTCCCAAATTAACTTTTCAACTGCAGAGGGCAGTGGTTTAAGTATGAAGGAACCAACTGGGATTTTTGTATGACTAAATGTTATTCCCTGGAGTCTGGGAAATGTTTGCATCAGCTGCTGCCAAATCCTGCCTGCCTCCCAGTGAGCACAAGGCCATGGCCTCTTGCTGGGGAAGGGAAGATGTTCCTCTGAGCCCACTAAGTGGGGCATGAGGTGACTCAGAGTGACACGGAAAAATCTTCTTCCTCCCAAATCATGGCTCAGGCATAACACTGTACTAAGTATAATTATTTACCTCTCCACAGTGTAAAACAGAAGCATCCTTTTATCTTTCAGCCAACTATCCAGAACAGCAGCAGAGAACAGGAGCCCCTGGCTGGGTTTCAGTCTCTGGAACAAGACTATTGGCACATCTGACCTCCTGGGGAGGCTGGCATGCTTTGACAGGCATTTTAATCAGGCAGTTAAACTTCTGCCCGGCATCACAGTGTCAGCAGTGCACTGTAGGGACCATCTATCCAAGCAGCAGCCATGTGTTTACTGATACACATTTAGCATGGCAAAAAAGTCAAAATTAGCTTGGGATTCAGCAGCATGAGCCTTCCACAGTGCATCCTCTAGTGCTTCATCCAGCCATGGTTAAACTGTGTGGTCAGTGGTGTGGGACAGATGCTGACTGTGGCCGGTGATTCTGAATGCCTCTGGCCACTACCATAGTGCTGCTCTTTACCTTCCCCACACACCGCCATGCTTCTCCCTCACTGGCTTTAGGCTATTTTGTTTGGTAGACAGAAGTACTTTCTGTTCCTCTTCCTCTGTAAGGTCCCAGGCCTCCAGTGAAACACTTACTTTCAACACACTTGCCATTTCACCAGCTGTGACCTGCATCTGTGACTGCTGGCAAGTACAGAATGTTTCAGGTTTGCCCATTCACTTCCCTGTGGTCTCTAATTTTTCATGCATGGACTCCAGTTGCCACCTTCATGGCTTCCCACATGTATCTCTATAGAACAGGTGATTGCAGACAACCTCTATCTGGGACACTCCAAGAAGGCAGCAAGTAGTAGCTGATTCTTACCCAAAGCTAGCTATGTATTTTCTTTTCTGTGTCTAGCACACATGAATCCCTTCCCATACCCAGGTGTCTGAGTCTTACTCAGCATGACCTGGCTCTCTCCCAAAAAAACAACGTTCTCATTTCAAATCTGAGGAGTAATTTGTTTCTGAAAGTGTGCAAAAAACCCAAGTAGTTCTCATCAGTAACTGTCACTGAGAGATTACTGTCTTTTTTCCATGAAGTTTGCTAGATCTTGTTACTGGAACTTCATTTCTTAGAGCCACGCTGCCAAACACTGATTAGCGCACTGAGAAATATTAGAAAAATGCAGCAAGTGTCAAAATCCAGGCTATGTCTCCAAGCCTCACACCTTGCTTTTTCATTATGTTTGTTGACTTGCAAAATTCGTTTGCTTATTTTTGAAGAGTAATAGAGCCATTAGGGAGAATTAAAGAGGATCTGCTGAAACTGAGGAAGAAAAAAACATCTGCACAGAAGGGAGGGAGAGAAGGAGGGGCACTTCTGCAGGTTGGCATAAGGCTGCATGATTAGGACTGTACGTACTCCTGGGAGAACAGAAATTGTCTGGAATACACGTCTGCAATCCAGAACCAGCCTCATCCTGGAAACGCTAGTTTCTGCCGTGAGGTTTCTCAGCCACAGTTGGGATAATTACACCCACAGACTCACAAGCACGCAAAAGTGGGGAAGGATTTGTGGAAAGGAGAAAGCTGCTTACATTTTGTTATCGCTCGGTGGAGGTAGTGAGGGATTTAGCCTGATTACATGAGCTGCACCTAATCTTTCATTCCCCAGCACCTGCCTCTTGCAGGGACTCTCATCAGATAATGAGGAGTGACACACGGTGTGAAGTGCCAGCCCTATCTAATCGACGCTGTCATCGCCAGTGTCACAAGGAAGCACTACGGGATATAAATTTAAGCCTGACTGGTGTTTAGAATTTGGATGTTGTTTGTTGCTATTTTAATGCAAACACTCTTCAACTCAGTTCTCTTAGAGAGGCAAAAGGAGAACTGCTGAGTTACTGATCATGAGAAACAATTCCAGCTAATTAGTGTTTCTGACCCATATTGGAAAAACATGGTTGGTTTTTTCCCCCTGGGTGATTCTAAAATGCATCTTACAGACTCGAGTCTGATGTCGAGGACTTGCTGTAACTGCTGGATTTAGCATCTCAGTACCTGCTTTAGGGTACACTTTGTGAGACCATTTTAACTATTTTGTATGCAGTTTTCCCAAACTAATTTTGACTTTTCAAAGGTCAGATATGAACTTCATTTCGTAGCACCGTCTTGAGCCCACATGAACAACTGTATGTAACAAAACAAATGCATGAGTTGGCAAATTTTTCCTGTGAGGACTGAAGTTTTAGTTTGATTCTTCCAAGAGATTATTATAAATGTCTGTGGGAAAATTATGAAAAAATGCATGTAGAGTTCTTTCATAATTCTTGCACTGAGAAATATAATAAAAGAAAAATAATTCCCCTTTTGTCTCTATTTTGTTCTATAATCCTTGATGTTAGAGCTGTGATTGTATCTCTAAGCCCTTTTCTTAACAATTGCTAATTATAATGCGCCAGTCACATTTCACAGATAGTAACTTCAGACCTGCTCATGCAGAAGTTTACACCCATGTTTGAACTCCTGTACTGTGAACAGCCTCCTTGGCTTAGACGAATTGCTCCCTGTACAGAAAAGTAGAGCCTGTGTTTGAAGTCCTACAGGAGGACTGGAAGTTGCAGCCTCTCAAATGGTCTCATCCAGTTCAGCATCTGTGCAGAAACCTCCTCGCTGCCTGACATTTGTAGAAGTCTACCCACACAAAAATAAATGGCAAAATTTTTGTCTCAATCTCTGGCAATTTAAGATAAAAAGTTCAAAAATATTTTCACATTTATTTTTCCTGAGCCAATGAAAGGAGCATTTGACTGTCTCCAGTGCTAACATCCATTAGCATTTTGGAGCATGCACAGTCTTTGCTTTGTTGGCAATGAGTGCAATTATTGTTTGAAGGACTGAGAAGTGAAGTCCTAGGAAGCTGAACTCTGTGGGCTCTCTCCTGACCACAGTATCCTCCCACATGTGTCTGTAGGACAGTGTCACAGTGGCTGTCCAGAGGCCTATGGTGTGCATTGCAGTGGGATTAGCCTGTAAACAGCAGGGCTACCCATGGGGTGCCCACAACTGGAGGGATATTATGTACATCTCTACCCTCTTGGGAATATTGTGACTTGCAAGGAAGGGCACCTTCCTTGGTATGTGGCGTTAAGTGAGGTGCTTACCCTCTGATAAATGTTACACCAAAGAGTAGCAAAAAATCCTGCCTTTGAGCCTAACAGGCTTTCCTACGGGATCCTGCCAAGGCTCCTGGTAAACCTCAGATCTGAACTGCAGGTTTTCCTGTAAGCAAATGAAGCACATGCTGACCACAGGGGCTGTGGGCCAAATCGGCTGGTCTACTCCAAGAACAACAACCACATGGCTTCTGCAGCTGCAAGTCTGAAAATCCAGACATTTAGATTCTTGGAGTAATGAACTCTGTTGGCTGACTGCAGAGGGGGTTGAAGACCTTTTTGTCATCCTCACTCTCACCAGGAGGAACTGGGTAATGATTCTGGAAGGTGAAACCCTTTTGCTGAGCAGCAAGTTTCTCTATAATGGAGAAAATGTTTCAAGAGTTATTATTGTATTTTGTTTCAGAAGAGGAAAACATAGAATGATTTGTGTTTTCTGGTTGTGTGTTTTCTGTTGCTGCATAATATTTTAAAATAAATATTCATATATAGTAATTTTGTTTAAATCTATTGCTACAGAAATTTTGCATAAAAACCATCATGCAAGCTCTGCTCCCACTCACCCCAATCAGTGACTTCACTGACTGAAGACTTAACACTGATCACTAGGTCAAGATCAACATATGGATTTTGGTATATTTCTTCAAAGAAATAAATTAAAATCAGNGAAACAATAGATCCAGATTAATATTAAATTAAATAAACCCATTTTCAAAGTTCAGCGTTCAGCACAATTTATGTCTTGGTCTCTTAGTCAACTTTATTCAAGACCTTCTTAAAGTTCAAGCACATTATTTGCTACTTGTTCCATATCTTTTTACTGCATGAGAACCTGAACTACAGCCATAGATGGGACTGCTGAACTACAACAAAATATGACTGAAGTATATCCTAATATACTCCTAAGGTTTAGACAATCCAGGTTTCTCTGCATTACCTGGCTTCAGACTCAGCTGCACTGTTCTTGTCCTTTTCTATTTTTCCAGCATGACTTGACATAACCATGGATGTCTGGGGTTTTTTTTATTTCAACCAATACATCCCAGTTGATCTCCATTTGTTGGTTAGGAGGGAGTTAATACCTGTTTAACAAAGGTGACCATATACAATGAAAAATCGCTCTGTACTTTTCTGAGTTTATCCTCCAAATCAGACTTGACAGTTAGGTGAGCACAAAGAAATGCGTCCGTGATGTTGTGTGAATTGTGAGCTGTGTCTTGATCCATGTCCACATCTCTACAGGTGGAATTGCATTTGGGAAAAGTGTAGTCTTTAGTATATCATTTACTCCTCACAGAGAAAGAAAAGTCATTTTGGGTGGAATCCATGTTTCTTTGTAAATGCAGAGCTCACCAGCTGAGGAAGACAGCCCATGGCTAGGACCAGGACAGGGACTTTACAAGCACTCTCCTCAAATACTCACAGAGCAAAGAAATCCTCCCAGCAGGCACTGGTTAGGAACCCACAAGCTGAAATCTCTGTGTAAGATCCCTTCACAAGACGTTTTAGAAGCAGCAGCAGCACTGGTTACAGCTGGTCCTCCCCTCTGCCTCCCCCTGTCCCCCTGATTTTTTTCCTGTTTTTCCAAACAAGAGGCTTGAGTGGGAAAAGAATATGTGCACTTGCTTTGGAAAGGAGGAGATCTCTATGGTTGCCTCCTAGCTATGGGGTGGAAAGAGTCACTTTTTGAAGACCACCCCAAAAATACTAGAGATCTGCATTCAGTTCATCCTCAGACAGCCAGAGGCAATCAAATTCAGTCCTGCCTTGAGATGGACTATACTGGGGAGAACAGCTTCTTCTCATCACAGAGAATTTGACATTTATTTGGTGAGAAGAAAGAGGATCCAGGCACTGCTTAAAAAAATTATCTGTAAATTTCATAAAAAATCTCCATGGTGAGGGGGTTATTTTTACCTCTCTTTCTTGCCTAATTAATATTTACTGATTACATATGAAGTGGGACAGCTTCAAGCTTGAGAGATCTTTTCTTGGAAGTACTTTCTCACTGAGTGATTGACTGAAGCCTACATCTCTGAGAAAGGCAAGAATAAGAACTGGTCATGCCGAACCTGCCCGCTCCATAATTTTCCCAGTGGCAAAAGGTATGTGATTTTGCTCATAAGAATCTGAGGCTGGAAACCAATAGGATGGGTGTCAGTCAGCTGTCTCAACTCCCTGGAGAAGATCTCTGTGTGCTAAGCCTGCAAGGGCCTTCTGTGTCTCTGCAGTGCTGTGGGTCAAGGTGTTCCTGCTGGTGCACCTCACTACTAAGTCACAGCGTCGGGCAGTGCTGTTGCCTTCTCCAGCAGCCTGGCAATGCGTTTTGCACTTAAAGAGATGAAGGCATCCTTCTCAATGCTCAGAGGTGCTCCCTGAGCTGAGCTGACGGGTGACACACACACATCATTTTGTCAATGTCAGTCGTCCCATCAGTTGTCCCTTGGCCACTGT
>VYZQ01041948.1:33433-91659 GCA_013400655.1 Mystacornis crossleyi | reverse complement strand
GAGAAAACTGTGCACTTGCTTTGGAAAGGAGGAGATCTCTATGGTTGCCTCCTAGCTATGGGGTGGAAAGAGTCACTTTTTGAAGACCACCCCAAAAATACTAGAGATCTGCATTCAGTTCATCCTCAGACAGCCAGAGGCAATCAAATTCAGTCCTGCCTTGAGATGGACTATACTGGGGAGAACAGCTTCTTCTCATCACAGAGAATTTGACATTTATTTGGTGAGAAGAAAGAGGATCCAGGCACTGCTTAAAAAAATTATCTGTAAATTTCATAAAAAATCTCCATGGTGAGGGGGTTATTTTTACCTCTCTTTCTTGCCTAATTAATATTTACTGATTACATATGAAGTGGGACAGCTTCAAGCTTGAGAGATCTTTTCTTGGAAGTACTTTCTCACTGAGTGATTGACTGAAGCCTACATCTCTGAGAAAGGCAAGAATAAGAACTGGTCATGCCGAACCTGCCCGCTCCATAATTTTCCCAGTGGCAAAAGGTATGTGATTTTGCTCATAAGAATCTGAGGCTGGAAACCAATAGGATGGGTGTCAGTCAGCTGTCTCAACTCCCTGGAGAAGATCTCTGTGTGCTAAGCCTGCAAGGGCCTTCTGTGTCTCTGCAGTGCTGTGGGTCAAGGTGTTCCTGCTGGTGCACCTCACTACTAAGTCACAGCGTCGGGCAGTGCTGTTGCCTTCTCCAGCAGCCTGGCAATGCGTTTTGCACTTAAAGAGATGAAGGCATCCTTCTCAATGCTCAGAGGTGCTCCCTGAGCTGAGCTGACGGGTGACACACACACATCATTTTGTCAATGTCAGTCGTCCCATCAGTTGTCCCTTGGCCACTGTGGCATGTGATGAACACGAGCTTGGTAAACGCCCTCTCCAGTACTCTGCTTTGCTTCACTTGAATATTCACTACAGTATCCAGCTAGATGGCTGTTAAGGCCACATCCACCTTGTTGTCCACGGGCTGAAACTGCCACAGGAAATAGGGAGGCTGCTTAACCCTCCAGCTCCTGGTCTAAAGACCCACTTGTATAGATAGAGAGTCCTGGCCAGGAGCCAGGCAATCTTCTAGGAAGCTGGTCTCTTCTCAGAGAAGAAGGCAAAAAGACACAGAAGCCTTGCAGTCCCAAGATGTAATGTCCCACCACAGGTCTTATTTTAATATGAAGGCTTTGGTCTTCCTTATATAAGTGTCCCCACAGTGCAACTGGGCTCACAGCTTAAATTGCTCTAGAAATGCCAGTGGAAAAAGGATCACAAGGAAAATGTGCATAAATAAGCAAGGTACCAATCAGTGCAAATGCTGATTTACATATTTACTAATTCAGCAGTAACAACTAGACCAACAACATGGTGCCAGATTATTTAGCAATATTGTCATTTTAAAACCCTTGTCTAATCTTGTTTAGCATGGTGGCTTTTGAGAAGTACATCTGAGATACTGACCCTCCTTACAGATGCTGCAGAAAATGCTGCAGAGAACACATCAAGACCCAGAAGGAAGTTCATGTAAGTCGGTAGTTTTGCTGCACATATGCTCCTCAATGCTTTGGCACTTTAGTTTGCGTGCTGGGCTTGGGAGGGATGGCCTGTGCCCACTAAATACCTGTTTCCTCCATTAACTGGAGCCAAGTGATTCTCACACTGCTGGCTTTAGTCTTTATTCATCTTTAAGCAGATGAATTACATCTGTGCTGTCTCAGTTAGATATCCAGTTATGGAGCTCTGCATGTACACAAGCAGAGCCACCATGAAGTCACTTTAACTCCAGCTGGAGTAGCCACACATGCTGAACTGGACATGTGAAGAAATTCTTGCAGGGTTAAGACTTAGGGAGCTAAGGAAATGTGGCCTGATTTCCCAGGGAGTCAGCTGAATGCTCAGATCTCCTGTTGAATTCAAAGGATCTGTAGGTTCTCAGCATTTCAGAAAATCAGTTTGTACCAGATTTTTATAACAGAATGATGCCATGCTGCACTTAAAAATAAACATTTCCCCCTCCTGCCCCCTCTCTGTGTCCCATTTTAACTTACTTTTTTTCATTTGACTTTCTCCATAACTTTCTGGGTATGAGCAAAGGAAAAAAATTGCTAAGTTTTAATTAGAAAGTAATCTTTTAACCTACAATGTAAGCAAAAAAAAAATGTTAGGCCTGTTATCCTTAGTTACAAAACGAATATGCAAACTGTGTCACCATACTCTTCATAAATATCTTTCAGCTGTTCTTTTTAATAAAGAAAAAGATTCTGTATTACTCTGAGTTTAAGTAGCTCAGATGTTTGGTCTACCAACTTTGACAATGTCCCTTTAAGTTTTCTGATTTTTGTGGAAGATCTAGCCCTGGGGTTTTTTGGCTTAGACACAGTACTTGTCAAAACCCTTCAGACTGTCTTACTGAAGTGGCTGATGCTGTTCTGGAGGCTTTTTTCTTATTATTATTCTTTTCTTTTCTTTTTTTTTCTCCTCAGAATGACCTTATTTCCAGCTCCAATTTCATGAGAAAATATGATCGTGTCAGAATTTTCCTTTGGAGAGAATTTTCATTTTATGAATCTGACAGATTTTCAATTTCATGCTTTGATTTGAAGTTTCTGTGATTCTTTTCCTCTTTCATTTTAATCTGACAGTCTGTGAGGCTAGGGGGATCTATTCTTGAATGGTTAAAGCAAAAGGTTTTGCATCAAGGGATCTGGATTCTATTTCTGGTCTAATCTCCCAATTTGCTATGTAACTTCAGCAATGAGTATATGAGTTTGTATGTTTGTGTCTGTGTGTATTTTGCTGGGTCTTGTCCTATAAATACTTAAGTAGGCATTTAATTAGACAGCTATTGGCATAAAAGCAGTAATGGTTACCCACTTATTTCAATTAATGCTTTTGAGTATTTTAAACTTCTTGGCTGTGAAAGGAAAAAAGGAATAATGCATGTGAGCATTATGGTATCAGTTAGAGTGTTCTCTTTAGCAGCTGAATTTTGACATATTTGAAACTAACATTGATTTGCCAAAGTTTTTTGTGTCCACACATTCATGCAATATCCTAAACACACTTTTATTTCAGAAAACAGGGAGGGCTGCAGGCTGCAGAGCTGAGGTGGTTGCTAAAACAAGTTTAGGCTTCCTGGTCAGTGACTGAGAGGCATCTTCCACAGAGGCTCCAGCCAAGGACAAATAGATGCCTTAAGAGCAGACAAATATTGCCAGAGTTCATTCATCTGATGGAGAGAAATTTAGGTGCTTCTGTTCCATAGAGCATATCTCCTTGGGAGACCTTCAAAGGCATGTACTTCTCAATAGGGAAATTAGGTGGTTACTTTAAAAAGACTATGTCATTAGGTGCCAAAAATGTAGATGCAAATTACATGCTTATGTTGGCTAGATCCCTGTCAAAGAGATGTGAATATCTGGCTTCAAGAGTCCTTCATCTGTTTCTCATCTTGTGGTCATTAATATTTTTATATTTCTGTCCTCATAGGTGAGGAATTCCTCATTTATAGAGGTCATCTGAAAATTAAAAAAAAAAAATTATGCCAGCCCAAATTGGACAAAAGGTCAAACTGCTGAGCACTGAAAATACTGCTCCATGAAAATTGACAGTATTCCCATCCAGGCTCAGAAACTCTGTGCTGTTCTTTCAGGGTGTGTTTTATATTTGTAATCAAGGCCAATGCTTTCCCCTTCTAGCTGTCAAACATAACTGGGAAGGGAATGTGGAAACCCACAATTTCGCTTTCACAGTTCAACTATTTTCTCATTCATGAATTAGATGGGAACTATGGGACTATTTACAATTTGGTTATTACCTGAAATGTGATCCGTGTAATTGGTCATATAATTCATACCTATTCTCTCTCAGACCAAACAATTCCAAAACCATAAAAAAGGTTTCAGCCTTGTGCCACCAGCCTTGCCAGTGAGAGTCCCCAGGTGATGATTCTCAGATGAGTTTTCACATGATTTTCATTTTACAGGCTTATTTTCTGGGAAAAAAACCCCAACAAAACCAAAAAACACAAACAAACAATAAAAAGATAAGAAAATCCATTTACTTGAATGTTGGTGGAAAGCACATAAAGTGAGATCTGATACTATAAAAGAGAATTTGCTTTTGTCTTCAAATACTGGTATTTTATCAGCTACTGCTCATTCAGATGCAATCTGTATCACACAGAGCTTATCAGATCTGATGAATGATCTGATTAATTTTCATTCATTTTAATTTCGAGGGGGATAATAAGCATGTAAGAAGACATGTGGCTCTTCCATCTCTGGCTGTATATGCATAAGTTTCGGCCATGAAAGAGACTGGTTCAAATGCTGTCAAACCTGAAATCCTGAAAGGATTTCATTCTTGGTTTTGTGGAGGGACTGTAAGTTCTTTTTGACGTGTTTACACAGTGTCTGCTACAAGCGGCTGGAGCATAAAGGCAAATGGTGCACTATGAGAGTCATATTCTTCAGTGAAAGGCACTGCATCTAGAAAAGAATATAAGCTGAGAGGGAAATAAACTTCAGAGGAAATATCAGTTCACAGAAAAATGCTATGTTTTAACTTACATGCATTGTTTCAATAACAGTCTTCTTTAAAAGCAGATATTAAAAATGGCTGCAACACTCATAATCTGTTGCTGATATTGGTCTCTCTGTTTCCTAGGAAGGAGCAGATCCAGCAGCATCCTCAGCTCTTGGCAGGCCCACAGAGCTATGGCAGAAGGAGCACAGTGGCATAAGCATAACCCTAGAGGGAAACTTCTTAATCCTCCATTTAAGGTGAGGAAGCTGACCTTCAGCTTGGAGGGGGGTGCTATCTTGTTTTGCCAAATTTGGCACAGGATAAGGGTACAAATACAGGTGGTCATTGAGAGCACATGTATCTCATGTTTTTATAGTAACTTACAGCACTGTAATTTCCTGAATAGTGTGCTGTGTATGGTAACCTACTTAATTATGCCACTTTATTTTTCTTGAAATACAGTCTTTTTTTAGTTTTGGTTGGTTTAGCAGAAGTATGAGGAGGTAGTGAGCAGGGATGGGTTTGCAGTGGGAGAGAGTTATATATGTGTCCAGTATTTTTAGGAATTTATTTCATATTGCAACCTTTATTTCATATTGCATTCATTTATTTCATACTGCAACCTTTTTCTCAACCAGCTATTCTCACTTCTCACTGAACTGTGTTCAAAAGGCCGGGTAAAGCTGTATGTGAAGGACCCCCCTCAGAAACACTGTGGCTCCCCAGCCTTGACATGCCCCCCATGTTTGAAGGCCTCAGTGCTCAGTGTTTGAGCAGCATAGCTTCCTGCAACACTTCACCTCCCAAAGGCACAACCTATTTCGTCCCATTTGGTACAGGAAACACTTAGAGAGCCTTCTTTCCTCCTGCCAATACAATTGCAATTTATTGGTCTCTAGTAAAACCATCACACAGTAAAATCCAGCAGCTTTTCAATTAGAGGAATGGCAGATCAACCAGCCCTCTTTTCATATCCCCTCCAGTTCATTCCCTCTATTTCCTCATCATCATTTAAGCCTTGATGCCATTGCTTGTGGAAGGAGTTTACTGGGTTGGCTCCACAAAAAATGCACCTCTTCCAGGAAGGTCTGAAACCCCAGCCATACTCATTCCTCTTCAGCAGGACCTTCTGTGGATGAAGCATGGGGGTTTTTGCAATACCAAGGACAGACACCTTCTAGGTCCTATTAGTTTCAGGGACTGTTATTTTAAGCACCTCAGAAATGGTACTCCATTAAAGAGCACTGCAATGCCACTGGAATGGCTGCCCACTGACAACTTGTGACCGTTCTGGGTAGGAGCAAGCAGGGTGTTTGCTCTGAGGGAGCCATGTTCCCTTTCTCTATGGTCTCTATGGAAAGATGACCATATGAAAGGACAAGATCCCCTTTTTGCTCCACAGAGGATGAGCGTCAGGGTCACAGCAGCATTTTGTGATGGGATGCTAAGGCTTGGTAGTGTGAGCCTGGGATGTGCACGGAGATATGAGAGAGTATTAGGTCTGTCACAGCAGTGCTGGGGGACAGCCCTGAAGGTGTGGGGCAAACTGTCCTGTTAGCTGTGGCCAGCTTCCCTCTTGAAACTTATTTTAGATGATGTCTGGGGGGATGTCAGCATGAATGACTATGTTGGCAGTGTGGGTGACTGATTTGATAGCACAAAGGCACCTCAAGTCATTGGGATGAATTGTCCTGTGGAGGTATTTGTGGCTCCAGGTCCAATAAAGAGAGCTGAGGCAGCCTGGCAGAGCTCTGTACCTGTTCAGACTGCTAGGGCTAGAAGAGAGGAGCCCCACTGGTGTCTCAACCCTTTCCAGCCTCCACAGGTTTGATTTCTCCCCTACTTTTCTGTGTCTGCTGGGACACAAGCCAAAGCCACACAGAGTTGGATCTGCTCCTGATGTTCTTCATGTTCCCACTGTTCATCTCTAAGGCTTTGCGTTGGCCCTTCAGAGGAGCTGAGGCCAGCAGGGAAATTTGGAACTCGATCAGCTTCCTGAAGGGGGAGAGTTTAGATTCAGTGGGTTGTTTCAATCCCATCCCCACCAATATTTGCTAGAATAATAAAAACTCATTTCTTTCCATTAGCTCAACTTGGATTTGCTATGTTGGTGGTCTCTTTCTCTCTATTTTAAGTCTTTCTGTATAAACTTAATCAAAGCAAGTTTCCTAGATTTGCTGAGTGATTCCATGACATTTCCTGATCGCTGTCTTTCATGTCTGCTTTGCCTGTTCCTCCCTGTCCTGCAAAGATCTTTAACACAGCCCCCTGAACCTACACAGCCCCAACCCTTTGGTCTTCCTTTCATAAGGCACTGAAACAGGCTGAAGTAGGCTTGATTATTTGACAGAGTAAAGCTAAAGGGTGTCTCTCTGCTGCTCCAAGGGAAAAATCCCTTTCCGTGACACTCAGCTCTGATTTACAGCTTATGTCCTACGTGACCAGCAGCTCCCCGTCACCTCTCCCTTCTCGTTAGCTGGCTGTTTTCCAGACAGTGGCTCATCGTGTCTGTCCTGAGGTATCTCACAAACTAGGAAACTCATTGTGTCATGCTGATGGATGGCATTAGAGGTGGGAAATGATGGCTTCCCCCTGCCCCAAGCCCGGGTGGAGGCATGCCTGCCATTCAGGGGCCAGGGTGCAGATCCCTTCAGCACCCAGGGCTTACCCTCCAGAAAAGTCCATGCCACCTCTTCTCCCATCCTGGATAACCATGACCTACCTTTATGCATCCTTTTACTTCTCTCTGATGGGATGAATGCCCTTTCTTAACCTTGCAGGAATGTTGAGTGCATACTGACCAGAGGGGATGTATAAAACATGTCAGCCTGTAGATAATACCATGTGAAAGTGCTTACCTGGAAACACTGGGGCATGAAGACTACAGTATGCTGCTGGGGAGCACAAATATTTATTGGTGGCTTTAGGCCTGACAACCTTTGCTGGCTGTCAGAGTGGCAGGGAATAGAGGCCAAGACAGATTTGTGCTTCACCCCTGCTTTAACTACCAGGAATTTATTGTTCAATCATTAACATCTTACGTAGAACCTCCTTCCTCCAAAGCTGCAGTTATTAGAGGGGAAGGAAAGCCCTTTCTGCCCTGTCCTTGTTTCCTCAAAAAAACCCCAGAAAACCCAAGCTAGATATCCTGTGGAGTGTTTGTTTTGTTTTGTTTTAAAAGTCTTTGCAACAAGATGGTAAAAAGTGTGAGAAAAAACCCAGCGGTTGCTTTGTGGTTTTCCTTGATTCATTGTGTTCCAGCTGACCAGCTGCAAACTTTTTTTCATGCCTTCATTGTTGTTTTTACTGTCAGTGGTTTTATTGCTTGATTTCTAATCGGACATTTCTTGCAGGTGTATCTCCAGCGGTAAATCAAGGCTGCCCTTGGTTCTTTGATCTGGGTCTTCAAATAACGAAATCGAGCACTTATCTCTCCCTTTCATCCAGGTGGCTGTGTGCTTTGCCAGTGCTAATGAGTCCGGTCTCACAGCACTGAGGAGACAAGCTGTAGGAAACTACTGTCCCCATTTAAACAGAGGTACAGAAGGCTCTCCCTGCACAGCAAGGGAAGGCAGTGGTGCAGCCAGAGCAGCACACCCAGCTCCAGCTGCCAGCACAGCCTCTCTAAACTGACTCCCCCTAATTTGATAGCAACACAGGGAGAGCAATAGAAAGCCCTGGCAGGTGCCATTGCTCCTTTGTAGATAGAAGGACTGATCATAATAATGAGAACACATCATGAAGAAGCATGCTTCATCTTTAAAGCGTTTTTCAAAAGTAGTTCTGTAACTTCCCAGGTACACACTTTGCCCTATGATCCCCGCTCAGCTTACTGAAACTGCTTATCTGCTGTGCTCTTAATAATTACTGCCAGAGCTCAGGACACTTTTCTCCTGGGAACTAAGGGTGTGCATGAGACTGTGGGAGCAAGTCAAAAAAAGAGAAAAGACTACAACATCTCCCGCTTAAAAATTTGCCACCTGTGTTGTTCCTAGCCTACTGTGGAGCCTATGGAGCATCCTGGTGCACAGCAGAGAACAGCTTCACAGCTGGAGACACAAAGGGCCTAAAAGGGATCCCATCCAAACCTGCAGGGCAAACCAATAGGAGAAGTAGCTGTGTTGCTTACAGGGGTGGGTAATTTTGGTGTATCTGTCCAAGCTTGCCCACTGAAATGCCACCTCATGAGAAATGACACAGAAGTTGGCTCTTAGTGATCATATAATCTAGTAGCTGTTTCAGATCCACTGCTGACATGTTTTTCCATACCCTCCAGAACTTATAATTCCAGTTTTAAGAAATGAAAGGTTGTATACTCCTTCTTGCTATGGTGCAAACTATGTCCAGATATAGCTTAATGCACAGCTGTGCTTTTAGCTGGAGGGTATGGTTTCACAAGGCACCTCGAGTTAAATGAATAACTCACAGGGTTGCTGTTTTACTGGTCCAAGTTGGCTTATCTTACAATCAGATGAGTGCCAGAGCTAGTGCAAGGAGAGTCGGGGAGGTGAGGAGTGTGCAGTGCAGCCTGGAGTCTGGAGGAGGGCATGGAGGCGATCCAGGATGGAGGAGAAAGGGCTCTCCCTGCCTGTAGCAGCAAGTAGCTTCTCGTTCAGCTCATTCATAGGCAAGCCCTTACTGACCAGAGAGAGATCAGATCACAGCAGTGTCTGGGCAACTGAGTCACTTCTACAGCTGCAGGGGGAAAGCTTCTGTACGATCTCATGGCAAGCTCATTGCTCCAGGCCGCCATGGTGAGGACTCAAAGATAACTGCAAGACAGGTGTCAGCTTGGAAGCCTCAATACTCGGGAGAAAACAAAGGCAGCTCTGCTCCCAAGATCCTGCAACAGCAATTAGTATTATAGGCTGCTGTTGTACTCCCACAGCAAGGGATGCAAGTTTTAATGGATACACTATAAAAAGTAGGGAAAAATAAGGGAAAGAAAATAGGCATTCATGAGCCAAGCTGGTTCAATACAGCAATAAATATTTGATGGATAATGATTCCAAAACCAAACCAAACCAAACAGGATTGAAGAAAGGCGGGAGAAAATGCAAGTGCAACTGAAACAAACTCGAAGACTGTGAAATTCTTAATGAGGTCTGAAGAGGGGAAGGTAAAGGGAGGAGCTGGTTAGAAATTTCTGCAGACTTCTCTGTCTAGAGTGTCTCATAAAATCCCACATAACTCGAATTATTTTACTCCAAGACACACATTATAAAGACAAACCTATTATTAATGGGAAATTTTCCTGATATGAAAGGCAATATGAATTTGATCTTATTCTTGCCATATGTCTTCTGAAATGACAGCTAAAGACGGCTGAATTGCCTCCAAGTGCTAGGCAGTGGTTACTGACTCAGGAGCCTTTTTTATTGAGAAAATTATTATATTCCTTTCCATGATAATAAAATTCTTCATAACCCTCATTAAAAATGCTAAGACTTCCCCGGTAGCCACTGTGCCCTGCCAGGAACATTGTGCTTTCCTGGAGTTCAGGCAAACCCAAGCAATGTATAGAGCTGTCTGTATATTTTCAACATCTTTGCAATCCTCCTTTAAGAACTTGTGATTTGAATAAGCCCAGGAGTGTCCTGATGCTTCTGAGCTGATTCTTGTGCTGCTAATCTTTGCTCCACTATTTTTAGAAAATTTTCCAATCTGCTTGCTTTTCAGTTACATACTCGCTCAAAGTGACGGCTTTTTTATGTGGTCCGGGAGCGTTTGCTGTTTGCCTCAGTATGTCAGTCTGAGCTCTGCAAACACTTCCTGACAGAAGCAAGCTCCAGTTCCCCTTATCACTGGCTCCCTGCTGTAGGAGAGGTCTCCATGGGGCACCTGATCATGGAGTGCTGGAGGCGAGGGCAGAGTCCATATCCCTCTTTCACCCTCACTATGCGCCCCTTCTGCCCACCGATATAAGATAATGATCAATTAACAGTAGTCTTCGCAGTTTCAAATATTCAGAAAGAGTGAATGATCCTACAGAATGTGAATGCTTTTGGAGCATAACAGCAGTGCCCCCAGCCGTGGCTGCAGGAGGGCCTTGTGGCACCTGGCAGAGGCCAGGGAAGGTGCCCTGGAACATTTGCAAGCTTGGTTTCGCCATGTGTGACCCAAAGATGGGCACACAAGTGAGGCCAGAGGGTCACAGATTCACAGGTTCACAGAATGTCTAGGTTGGAAGAGACCTTCAAGATCATTGAGTCCAACACGTGCCCTAACATCTCAACTAGATCATGGCACCGAGTGCCACATCCAGTCTTTTTTTAAACACATCCAGGGATGGTGACTCCACCACCTCCTTGGGCAGACCATTCCAGTACTTTATCACTTTTCCATGAAAAACTTTTTCCTAATATCCAACCTGTATTTCCCTTGACGCAGCTTGAGACTGTGTCCTCTCCTTCTGTCAGTTGCTGCCTGGAGAAAGAGACCAACCCCCACCTGACTACAACTACCCTTCAGGTCTCTGTGGGCTCAGACCCACTCACGCCCATGTTTGTGGAGATGTGCAAAGAGCTGCACCAAGGAACAGGATAAAAAATTATAACTTGTTTCCAAATCTGTTTTACTCCTGTCTGCCTTTAAATAGCTGCAAACCAAAGAATGATGGTTGGAACCTGGTGGGTGCAGGACCCCGGCTGCTGCATCCTGGCCAACTGGTCCCATGGATGCTTTGGTGACTGCATAGAACCCACTTCTGCCTCCAGATGAAATAAAAACCTCCTCAAGACCAGTGAGATATCCTGCTGCTACAGCCTTAAGGGACAGAGAGGTGGCTTGAGCCATGAGGGGATGTCTGTGTGTCTGCTGCCCTTTTCACCACCTGAAGTACTCCCAGATCAAGAAATGAAGCTTTATTATATTCAAAGCGTTATTACAATAAATAGTCGGATGGATTCAGAGCTGCCTTCTGTGTCTGAAGAATGGGCTCCTCAGGCTGCAACCACTCAGTGTGAGCTGCCAGTGGTGAGTGACATCTGTGTTGGCACTGCAAAGCAAGACTGCCATTTTGCTGAGAAAAAAAGCAACATTTCTTTATACGGGCAGGCAAGTTTCACCTTGACTTAAACTAGGACAACTCATGCAATGTTTACTGGAGCAAATACAGTGAAAACAAACCTGAGATGGCAGAGAGATGGGCTGGAAGTTTTTTGCCCTCATCTCTGAGTCTATAAAAGTGAGGAAATCTCACTTAGGGTCATATCTGAGCATTTCTGTGGATATTCACAAATCTGTCAGATTTTGCACAAAAAACAGCCCCGAGCTGTTCAGACAAGACAGTTCAAACCCACCCTCCTTCTCTGCTGAAGGAGCTGAGAAGCAGTAGAGGGTCAGGGGAGCATGTTCCAGCTACAGTGCAGCAGTTTGTGTTTCACACTCCCATGCAAACTGTGTGGGTTTGCACTTTTAGGAAATGGGGCTGCCCTCGAGGAAGAAAGAAAGGTTTATCTGAGCTGACGCTGTGAACAGCACTTGGCTGCTATAGCTGCCACTTTTACTTAAGGCCAACACGAGCTCACTTGCTTCACACAATTGCAGATGCTGTGGGTGTTGCAAAAAATTGACAGTTGCTGACAATATATCTACAGATGAGCCCAAATCCAAGATATTCCTTGAATTTTGAACACTGAACTTCACTGGAGTGCCAAATGCTGTTTACATGGGATACAGGCAGAATCTTAAATCTCAAGATTCTTACAGCTGAAGTCTTGCTTAAAAATAGATCCAAAGTAGCCAGCTCAAGCCCCTCAGTAGTTTGTTTATTTTGGGTTTCTTTCTTTCACATTTGTGACTCAACAACCTGGCAGCAAAAGGCCTCAGTTATTCTCATTCTACAGGGCAGTGTGTTTAAAGAAATTGGACCCAATTATGTCGGTTATGTTTATCTTGCCAAACTACCTCTTCCAGCAAGGAATTACGTAGCCAAGATAGTTTCTGTGTGATAAGTATCTCTCATTTCCTTCCAAACCACAAGTGCTTTTTGCCCAGAGAAGACTGGCCAGAGCAGCAGGTAGGTGAGGCCATCTCCATCCTCTGCGCCAGCAGCAACCCGTGTGCCTTGGCAGACTGCCTTGGGCACCCGTCTGCATCGAGGGTGCCCAGGCCACCTCTTGCCTGGGGTCCCTGGTGCCGAGAGGGTTATGCAGCAAGGGCTCACCACCCACTGACACCTGACCTGCACTTGGCTGGTGCAGCCACTGGGAGCCCCAGTTTCACAGCTGGTGAAGCAGAGGGGATAGAGCTTGGTTCACCTTCAGGACTGCTGCATATTCAGGTACTACAGTGAAAGAAGTCCCAGAGCAGATTATGTGCTGAGAAAAATTTGTCTGTCTGTGGCATTATCACCTGTCTGTGCCATATGCAGGTATGCCCTGACTGAGAACAGGAGCCGGCAAGGCTGTGAAAACCTCAGTATGGTTAAAGTACAAGCCACTGCTAAATTTACTACACCAGGTCAAGGCAATGCAGCAAACCCCTTCAAACAAGCACAACAGGTTGAACGGCAAAACAACTGTTTTTTGGTGCATCCTCAATGTTTTCATGTGCTTATAACAGGGCTTAACCTTCACATATGAAGCTGCTCACTGGAGAACACAGACTTGCAAGAAAGTTTACTGCAGACTCCCTTTGTTCCTATCTCCCTTGTGTTCATACCTTAAAGCCTCCTTGCTCTTTCCCTGGTAGCCCCTTTGCCACCTCAGCAGTCTGCTCCCCCTGCTCAAGTACCTGCTGCTGTCTGCTCCCACCCGCATGGCGCCTGCATGCCTTAGGGCTTTTTTCCAGCAGTAATGCTTCTGGGAAAGTGTGGTTGATCTGGGAAGTGCACATGGAAATATCCTCCAGAGAGCAGAATTTTTTGGTTTCAGACCATGAACTTGGCTTTAGAGAAGGTGGGTAACCCCTGATAAGATGAAGATTTGTAGAAATGGGTATGTGTTTTTAAAGACCATAGAAGCTGTTGGCATAGCTATTTTCATAACCCTATTTTAGGGTTCATTCCCCTCTTGGGAAGGGAGTCCCACTGAGGGAGAGGCTGTGAGCTATTGAAAAAGCAAATTAGAAGAGGTCAGCTTAGCTTTGCTTCCCAAGCACCCAAAATACCCAAACACTTTCCAGGAGGTGACTAATATTGGGAAGGTTAGTCTTTGATGGGAAGAAGAAATAAGGACCATGAGAAATAATGCTGTCAAACAGGGTCATTAAAGAGTCAGTCAAAGAAAAAAACAGGAACGTAGAGAGCTGCAGAGGACCACTGCTGTCAGTGNCCCCTGTTTTTTTGAGCATGTACTATTCATAGGCTTCAAGGCTTCCTAAGTTTTCAGTTAAAACGAGTTCTAGTCCAAAAAGTGAAGTCTCCCTATGGATTTATTACTCTAATAAGGAAAAATGATGGAATGCTTTGAGTCAGCAAACCCTGCCCTGTGTACATACAACCCACACAGGTAACTACTGACAGTTCATCAGGAGCAGCAGGAAATATGCAGGGGAACTGGGAGGTGGCAGTGGCCCATTTAATTGTGCAAGCTGAGGAAAACTGAAAATAATGTCAGAGAAGAGCATCAGGAATGAGAGGGAAACAAAACTTGAGCATCCTTTCAATAGGCATGACTGAAAAAAAGAGCTTTTTAAAATCTCTAGTGACCTTCAGAGATAGCCAAATCAAAAGCAACAAGGGGCTGGGGGCAGGTGGTGGGGCAAGATAGGGATGTGATGACAGGCTGAGGGAAAGTAAATCGCCATGAGCTTGATGAAGATCATAAAACCCTGACTTCACCCTCCATATTTGTCATACAGACAAATCAAAAGCCTTCAATTTTCAAAGCCTCTCACATTCAAGTCCCTTTAAGGCACCTCATAGTGAAAAAGCAAAATGTAAAGAGCTAAAGTTACAGGCCACTCTGGGAATGACCAATATATCTACTTTTAGAAAATCTTATTTTGAAATTATAACTAGTTTTATCTACTGAGGATTTTTAAAATGTTTTTAATTAGTCATGATTTGCATATATTCGAAGAAACTGCATCATCTTTTATTTAAATATAGAAACAAAACGGAGCTTTCCTGGTCCTCCAGTCAGTACTAAATCAAGGAGGATTAACCAGCATGCAGTGTATTTCTCATTCATGCTCATTTGGCCTCCTTTTTTTTTTCCCTGGAGAGTTTTGGCCACTTATCTTCAGCTGACATTACACCCCAATCACACCACTGGTGCTGAAAGCCAGGCTAAGATTTGTGGCAGCAGCTACTTCTCAGCTAAACCCCCATGCTTACCTTGAGAAATGCCAATCATTCTCCAGTCCCAGGACACAGACCTTGCAGTGGTGGTTAATGGCAGCATTTACCAGCTGCAGCAAAAGTCTCATCTGAGCAACCTCTACCTGGAGAGGCAACTGGAACAGCAATGGCAACCCATGGACCACCTCTCCCTAGGGGAGCCAGGACACCCAGAAGCTCAGCATTGAGAGGTGAAATATTTTAGGTCAGGAGACACCTGACCTGCTGGAGCCTCACTGAAAAAGGGAAATTAGTGGAGGTGATAACAGTCTGATTGAGGTTCCTGCTGAAGTCTCCTGTCATCTAGAGTTCACCATTGAAAGGGAATTTAATCCTCTATCTCAAGAGGTTTGTAAGCTCAAACTAAATTTTCCAACAAATCCCCTAAGTTCTGCAAAGATCAAGTGTAAGAGCTGGGGAATTTGTCAGCTAGCTCACTGAAGAAGAAAAGGGGAAAAAAGGGTTTTTAATAAATAAAATGCAACCAGAGTAATAAAATAAGCATGGTAGATTCAGTGTTATTTGTTTTTATACTAATTTTATGCTGCCCCCACAAACTCAGTATACCACAGCTTTGTATATTAAGAAAATATGTGCAATATGGAAAATATTAAGGACGTGTTGCAGAGGTTGCTTTAGAGGAGGGTCGTTACTTTTGGCTGTCTGAGGAGCTGTCTGGAGTCGAGGAATGTGTGTGTCAGCTGATTAAAGACCACAGAAGTGATTAGTGAGGGAACCCTTAGCAACGCTGCATGTCAATGCACATCTTGAGGTTAAGGAGTTAATTGCCTCTCTCAAAACTGCGGTTTCAAGACTTCTGTAGACCTGGGAAGAAAACCCAATGGCAGTTTAAAGTTGATCCACAGTTTTCAAAATTCATTTCACAAATACAAAGGCTAGATATGTCTCCTTTTAACTCCTGCAGAGCATTTTTATGCTGAGGTAAACAGTTAATTCTGTTTAGGCATGAGGCAGCCATGAACTACACAAGTGTTTACCCATCACCTCCCCTGTTTGCTCCAACTTTCTATTTTCAGGAAAGCTTTTCCTTGATTTATGAGGCACACTACTCCAAGAGTTCAAGAGTGTGTACCTTCCACAAAAGTGCTGATGTGCGGCCTGTCCTTCAAAATGCCCTTCCTGCCCTTGGGAACTAGCACTTCCCACCATTCTTCCCACCAAACCATCCTCTTTCCACCCATGTAAGCCTGAAGGAATAAATATTGTCCAAAAATTAACAGATCAAGATTTTATAGACTGAAGGAACAGAAAGACCCCTTGTTGAAAATGCTCTGGTGTCTTTACTGCATGAGAAGCTGGAGCACTTCCATGTGCCAGTTCTGCCTGGACCCACCCTGGTGGGCACTGGATACCCTCCAGGCTGGCAGGTGCTGCCTGGAGAGCTGCCCTGGGGGTGCTGGGTGCCCCCAGTAGCCTGATCTCTCACCTGGACCCCAGGCTGCTCACACTGCTCCCACTCAGGCTGCTGCTTTTCAGCTGAAACACTGAAATGTCACCACTGAGAAAACTAGGTGCTCTTCCACCAGAGGAGTCCCAGGCCATTTCCAGCTTTTAGAGCTGTCCCCAGACAGACCACGGAAATCAGAGATAAGACACAGATATTTTTCAGACAAGATGTACCCACTCAAGGCAAGTGCTGCTTATCTCCCCTGCTGCCACTGCTGGGAGGACTGCACCGTGCTAGCCCAGCCTTGGGGTGTGCAGGTATTGCTCACTATACTGCAGTCTGTGAGCAAATTAAACCCACAAAAAGCCCCAGCTGAACAGAGGAAAAATAAACATTTGTTCAGGTCAGCTGCCCTGATCTGCTCACATTTTGCTTAACTCCCCATACAAGCTGGAGAGATACACAACAGATATAATCTATAGTCAAGTGGGTCTTTTCTTACCACTAACGTGCAGGCACTGTCAATCCTACCTTGGCTGCGGCCAGCTGGCTCTAGGTGAAGCCCTACCCTCAGCCAGCCTTGAGTAAATAACCTTTCCCTCTAGCCCGGGGCCTGCAAACCCTGATCCATGCCCTTGCACTGGCTGGCAGGCTAGGAAGGTACAGGGAGAGTTAACAAGCTCAG
Organism: Mystacornis crossleyi; assembly: GCA_013400655.1. Taxonomy (NCBI): domain Eukaryota; kingdom Metazoa; phylum Chordata; class Aves; order Passeriformes; family Timaliidae; genus Mystacornis; species Mystacornis crossleyi. The sequence goes on along the minus strand of VYZQ01041948.1, from coordinate 74,762 downwards.
GCAGTGCCTGCAGAGAATCCATCTTTTCAAATGATAGATGTTGGAAGTGATGGCTTTGGCTGTGGACACTTTGTGTCCCTGCCAATAGCTGCTTAACACAACCACAAGTTTATGCACCAGCAGCTTTAAACAATAGGCAAGGTCCTTCATGACCTCAGCTAAATCTTTAACCTGAGAAGGGGAGAGCAGCTTCAATTTGCACAGGCACCTGCAGATTCAGATGTTTATTTCAGTTGTTCTGGGCTTTTTATAAACAGCTGGGCTTGTCTTCTCTAGATATGAGTTTTTCTTGAGATATTCTGCGTTTAATTATCAGCTGGGGTAGGAGGCTTGCAAGCACAGCTGTTATTGCAACATTTCAGTGCTTTGACTTTCAGGCCCAGATGGAGTGATCTGTGCAAAAATGACGAATCAAGAGTAAAGCAAACTTTCTCAAACTTTCAAAGCAACTCGATGTGAGAAACAGGCTGGGATGGATTAAGAGTGCACACAGCCCAGCTGAGCCAATGAGTCATGGTGCTGCACCGACGTGACACCATGCTGGGGTACCCTGCCTCTGCACAAATGCCAAGAGGAAGGGCTCCTCCACAGCGTGCCGCTGTAAATCTCTGCACTGCTGGATAACGATTTGGCTCTGCCCTTACCTGGTCAAACAGCCTTAATTCTTTTCCAGAAGCCCATCACAGATAATGGCCTTGTTCGCAGAAGAAGGTATTTGACTTTTGAGTGTAGATATGGGGATGGCACGGGCTCCTTGACTTGGTTGCCAATCCTTTCATCAGCCCTGCCGCACAAATGGCCTCACAGCAAGCCAAAGGAAAGAATTAGTTTGGGGTAAGACAACACATTTTTTGCCAAGCTGGTGTTTGCTCATTTTTCTTCCCCGGTCAGGGTGGCAGCAGGGCTCATGGGGCATTGCCGAGGTGGGAAGGAGCAGCTGCAGGGCTGGGAAGGCAGGAGAGCAGTGCTGCAGCAACGTGGTTTAAGACACAAGAGAGACGGGCCAAGGTGAGGTGCTGGCAGCCCTCCCGTGCTCACCAGCAAGGTGGCATGTTGGGAGCTGCTCTCCAAAAGTGCTCTTCTCTCTCCTCTTAGTGCAGAGACAGCCCAGGCACCTAGATCACACCAGAGCTTTAATTCCTAACCAGGAGGAATCAAGAAAGGAGTTATCCACCTCTGATGGCTTCCCCGACCACAGAAAAGGATCTGAATCCAGATTTCCGTGGCTTATGCCCTAATGCCTGGACAATCTTTCCTTTCTGGATGCAGGCATCTGGGAGCAGACTCGTGTCTGCAGTGTCAGTGGCAAAGAACCAAACACCATGACAGCAAAGACAGCCTCAAGCACTTTTCCCTCTCAGAATTAAACAGGTTATTTCCTCAGGATAATATTTAATTAATATAACTGTAACCCACACCATTAATACCTACATTTACTAGCAGCTTCCTGTCCGGGGCTCCTGCTGCTCTGCACTGTGTGGGACATTGGCTGGCAATGCTCAGCACCTGCCCCCAGTCAGTCCCATCAGTTTAGGTTTTCCAGTTGTCTTCATGCTAATGCTGAATAAAGTTCAGGTCTCTATTTCCTTGTCAGCTGTTTACAGATAAGGGGAAAGACATCCTGTGTCTCTTTGGGGGCCAAAGAATCCAGTCCACAAGCTTAAAGGAGTGGATTTCCAGGAAGGCAGGATTTCAGACAGCTCTGTGGAGCTCTCTCTATTGTCTGTGAAAGAAAATAATCTCTCTGGCTGGTTCATCACATATTAGCTTCCCAATTCATCCTCCCTACTCTTCAGCCAGGGTCATCCATACTTCATTAGTTCACTGAGCCCTGTTGCACCTGCCACATACATGTTATTAGGTCACTGCTGATTAAATAATTCAGTCTCTCTGAAAAATTACAGTCCTCAAAAAGTGGGTTATGTGCTGAGGCCAATCCTGTTTGCCTCAAGGAAGATCACTGCTCTCCTGCCTCTCCAGGGCACAGAAACAAGAACTCAGTTTCATTAATTTTCCCTGGAGAAAACACTCAGCGAAATAATTATGATCAGCTGCTGCCTAAACATGAGATACATGCAGGCTAAAACGCATAAGCAAAATACAGCAAGGAATGTCTTCTGATTTCTTTTATAAAGCTGGATATGGTGGTCAATGCAGATGGGATATTCCTATTTCTAGTGGGACAATATTGACCTTATTTTATCAGAGAATCACAGACTGGTTGAGGTTGGAAGGGATCTCTGGAAATCACCTCAGTTAGGGTCACCTACACCTGGTTGCCCAGACCCATGCCCAAATGGCTTTTGAATATTTTCAAGAAGGGAGCCTCTATAAACCTCTCTGGGCAACCTGTGTTACCCTCACAGTGAAAAAGTGTTCCCTGATCTTCAAAGGGAACCTCCTGTGCTTCAGTTTGTGCCCATTGCCTCTAGTCCTGCCACTGGGCACCTAATAGTCCCGAACATTCTCAGAGTTTCCTCTGAGAAGGTAAGCCTTAGTCCTAGAGGAAAGTACAAGACACACAGGTTTATTCCTTTGCAATGGGTCCTTGGAAGTGACAGTTACTGAACCCTCCACCAGTAGAAGGACCTTTAGGCTATTACTTATACACTGAATATGATGCTTTAGGGTGGGAGCAGTGCTGTTGGATGAGTATTGACAGCTGAACAGCACTGCTGCCTATTTGCTCTCTCCTAGTACTGATCGTATTTCTTAAAGCTCCAGCTGTTGGAAGCAAGGGATTAAAAAAAGAGTGATCTTAGATTTAATTCAGAAAAATCTGTGGTCAAGAATTAAAAAGGGGCCCTGAGTAAAAATTCAGGAGCCAGAAGTCACATTAAGCAAACTTCCCATTTACTTTTTAGATCTCAAGTTTTTAAGCTCACTTCATGGTTTTGAAATCTGGATTCATAAATATCAGTCACTGATTTAGGTAAAATTGTTTTTAGGTATTTAGGTAAATTTAGGTAAATTTAGGTAAAATTGTTTTTCCTACTCATTTCTTAAGATCCTAAAGAACTTCTAAAATTTAATCCAGTTTCGCCACTTTGTGTTGTGTATCGACTTTTGCAATTTAGTCAACCCAGACAATGAAAAAAGACCAGTCTCTCTGAGTACTGTGGCTACCCTTGACCTGTACAGTTACTGCTTTAAACCTACAGCAATTGCCAACAGCAAACTTACACATGCCGCAAACAAGTTCACATTTCCCCTGGGTGTCACCCACTTCCCACTGCGGTAAAAGATGCATAATGAAACTACTGTCAGAAACTAACAGCTACAAACACATACATCTAGGTTGAGGATTAACATAAATAACTTGTGCCCTTCTAATAGATGAGGGGATTATATGGTATCCTATTGTGTAGGCAGTGCATATATCAACCTCATTTCTTTTAGACAAAAAGCTAAATTTGAGGCCTGAATTATTACTTCTTCCCTAATGATAAAAGACAGCTGCATAAGGCAAAATATGCAGTGATATCTGAGCACAAAAATGAGTGCAACTCTCAAAAGGCTTTGCAAAATTCAAAGAGGAGCAATAAATACTCCTGTTTAAGGGAAGTAAAAATTGAGACATCCATTACTTTTATTAGAACTGATTTTGTTATCTCACTCCTCTCCTGCCTTTGATGTCACTTCTTCTTCCTGAGACTAAATAGATTAGTCTGTTAATGAGACACCTCAGGATGTAAAATTACCTGCAAGATGGTTCTTCTCTTTGGGAGCTTCCCAAGTCCATGCTCAGAGTCATCATTACCAGAAATTCCAGAGCAACTCATGAGCTTGAGATTTGCCTTCTCAGGAGATGCACACAGCTATGCTCTTACCCAAGGGAGTGGAAATCAAAGAGCACAAGGCCAGAGGACAATTTTTATCCATCTGAAGAGACAACTTCTGTTAGCACTGTTTCAGGAAGATACAGGCTTTCAGTCAGCTAAGGCCTGCCTCTCCAACTCTGGTAGAAACTTTTCAATGCAGTTTTCTGAAAACGGCAGTTACAGAATGTACCTGCTGTGGGGCAGGGTGGCTCACACATGCATCTGATGGTTTACAAAAATATTATTACTTTAAAATGATGCCTCAGGTTTGATGCAAACATTGCAAAAAGAGTGAGAGACAGAGATTAACACCATCTCTTATGGACTTGTACAGTGTTATTTACAAATTCTCAATTCATTAGTATGATCCCACCATTCCAGGATGCCAGCTGATGTTTGCAGGGCTGCCAGATAGAGGGCAGAAAGAAAATAAGTATAAAGTCCTGGATGTCATGATGCTGTATTTTACAGTCACTGCTTTAGAAATGAGATGACAACAAACTGGCTTCAATTTTGGCTACCCTACTACTAGTACCCAGGAAAAAAAAAAAAAAAAGGCCCCAGAGAGAAGCAACAAAACCAAATAGAGACAAAGAAATGTCTGGAAGAAGACAGGCTGAACAGATGGGAATTCCTCTGTCTTTACTGGAGAAAAGTAACACAGGAAAAGATAAAAAAAGCCCATATCAAATAATGAACTGCAAAAGGAAAAGTAAAGGAGAAACTACTATAAATACGTCTGTGTAGATGTTATACTGCTGAGTGTGCATTACAGGTATTTCGACTTGAGGCAGACAGAAATGGCTGTGGTCAGAAGTGAAGCAGAGACTGGCCTTGCGCACCCACTTCAGGTTCCAGGGACGCCAGAGGAAACACCAGCATGTCAGCCAAGGCAGTGGTCACCCAAACTCTATTTACTGAATTGTTATTGACAGCTTTAGGGCTCTTCCTTTTTACTCTAACACTTTTTAGCACTGCGTGTCAGAGTGACGTCCTGAATGAGATGGGCCAGCCTGGAGCTACAGCCCTGTGTGTCTTGTGCTAGTGTTGCTATTCATCTCAAATATTATTATTTCTGTAACTTTTCCCAAACTCTATCACGCACCCTCAGGTTTCTGTGCTCAGTTTGAGCTGAGTGCAGGTTTCCACTGACCATTTCAATATTCAGCTTGCAGAGCTGCAAGTCTACAATAAGACCATGTCCATCCAGAAGATGTGTCATAGAGGCCACTTGCTTCATCACCTGCAGCCAAAGCCACTTCCAGAATCAACTAAATCAGAGCAAAGTCATAAACCCAACCATACATTTGTACAGGAGTACAAAAGCAAGATGAGTCCCCCAGGCTATGGGCTGAAAGCAGGACCAGCCAGTAAGCCCCTGTGCTTTGCTCAGCCTTCCCGGTTTGTGCTAAACGAAGCTAGTGCCAAATCTAGAAAACAAGGCAATGAATCAAACTAGGGAGAAGAGTAATAAAGTACAGATGAGGATCCAACTCATTAAAATATGAATTAGGCTAAGTTACATTTATAACTAAGGTGGGGGAAATTAAACTGCATTTTTCTTCCTCAAATTAGAGCTTACCTATGGTGGTAAAATTCAGAGCAGGAGGAAGATACTGCTGGCCTGCCTCCACCTCAGCCTCTGCAGTCCAGCACCAACCCTGGAGTCTGCCACACTTGACCCAAACACCCATAACTTGTTTGCTCTCACTCTGACATTGCTCCAAGTTCACTTAATGGCCAGCTCTATTTGGAGCATGACATACCTGCAGCAGCAGTTTGAAAGGCTGTAAGAATAAATGCATATGTGTTACTATTTCCTCTAATATGAGTGATTGGGTGAGTGGTTGGAGTAAATAGATTGGAGTGAAACAGGAAGCTCAGTTCCAAATCAGAACCCCTGAAAGTCCTGGGATGCCTGGATCAAAGTTCCTGAGGATTTTTGCAGCAACAAATTCAAGAAGTGCAGCCCTGAAGAGGCACCTCCTGAGTAATACAACCAGGTAGTTGGAGAGCAATCAAAGCAACAGCTTTTTTCCGCGTCCCTGTGGTATGGTACTACACGCTGGGAACATACCTTTCCCAAGGAGGGTTTTTTAATCCCAGGAGACATTTTGACTGATAGCTTCAGGTGACTGATGACTCTGGCAGCACTGGTTTCTTAAGTATCCAAATTGAGACACCCAAAAGGGAGTGGTTTTTCTGCTGGCAGAGAATGGTGCCCCCAGTGTGACCCATTGGGAGGGCCAATTACTTTTGGAAGTGCACACCTCCTTCACCAAAGGTGATTACTCTGAAGGGAAATTGCTGTAAGAACTCATTAATGAAACAGGAAGCCATGATTTCTGACCCAGTATACAGTGTCCTTTACGAACAGCACGGGGCTGGAAAACAAACCCAGGTGACATCATGTGCTGGCCTTCTCCTCTCAGGTAAGAGTGTGAAAACTGCAGTGAACAGTGTGGGCTCTGAACCGGTCTGCTCAACACCGGTATTGCTGCCTTAATGCAACCCGAACCTGTGACAGGCAGCACAAACTACTGAACTCCTTAAGTGACCTCGGAAGCTAATAGCTCATGTCTCAAGTGGCAGCCCTAGTCCAAGCATCCTGGTAGCAAGGTGCCCAGTGGAACATTTTAAAGCATGTTATTCTTTTGTATGGGCATGGAGCAAAGTGGCAGAGGCACACTGACTTCCCTGCCACCTTAGAAGCATGATTACTTTCTGGACTCACATTTTCTCTCCATCATGGGCCTACCAGAGCTGACAGACTGCCTCCTTCTCCTCTTTCCTCCTTGCTGGGCTCTGGATGCCATTTGCTGTCACAGGGCTGACACAATATTGCTGCTCTGCTCCTACTCATCTCTGGAGGGCAATGAGGTCCTGTGGCACGGCGGCATTACCTGCACATTTGCCAGCTGTTATACCCACGTTTTATTGAAAACCACAGATCACTGAGGAGTTCCCTGCATGAATCAAGGATAGCATGTAAAAAGATAACATTTCTTATGGGATCAGCCTAGGCAATCTCCCCCTCTCCCTCCCATCCTCTCTCCCTCCCACAAAAACCAGACTAGATGCAATACATAGCCATAGTCTTGTCTAGCCCATCACATTTCTGATGCCTAAAGCATCCTCAAAACGTCCTCAGATAAGATATTTTTCCTACCTCGTGCAATTTAAGTTAACAATCAATAAACATAAACCAATCCAGGATTTAACTGGAAATACTGATTCAGCATGTAGCAGGGGGACTACTGGGCTAACACGTGGGACATAGCTAATGCCACTGCTTCCAGATGTGTGCCCAAAACGGTGGGTACTGAGGCAATACTGAGGACATGAGAGCCTGCTGCAAGCTGAGCTCACGTTCCCAAGGCCTCCTGGCTCCAAGGTGCATTTGAGGGCACTATAAAACAGGAGGAGCAATGCGACCACAAGGTGAAGAAGCTCTGATTTGGCTATGGGCTACAGATACCCAGGGATTCCAATTCTTTGTTAATTTTCCTTTTTTCTGCTTTACTGCAGAATCCATGTAAACATCCCACTGAAGCAGGCACATTTATAAAGCAGCACTACCTCAAAAAACAGATAAAAAAGAACTTTTGAAGCTTCTCCTACTTTTTTTCTTTCCCACTTCAACTAAGAACTTTTCTCTGGAGCGGGAAGATGCATTTTTAATTTTTAAAAAAGATTATTGGGAACATGAATTTAAATACGGAGAGCCAATCTAGATTTGTATGAAGGCCCTCCAGAGTACCATCTAACTATAAAAACTAAGAATGGAGGAGCCATCTAAATCCATCCCACTGCTGATGGAGAATAGCTCCCCACAGGATATTTACAAGTTTTTAACGCCTTGGCCTTGTGCCTCACATGCACCCAAGACATACTTTTAGGCCAATAAAACATCCCTTGTCATGGCTTAATGCTGGAAGAATTAATTTATCACCATTATTTCCTCTTTTAAAGCTCTGCTCTTCGGATAGCTGTGACATAATTCTTAAAAATCACACTAGTTAAAGAGCAGAATACGCTGTCCCCTCTGGCTCCCTGCCCGCAAAGGCCAGCTATTCAAATGGTTTCCTTTTCCCAGCTTAATTTCAGCTCTTGCAGCTGACAAGGGGCCAAACCCACTGATCACAGGGATGCTGCGTGGAACACCTGGAGTCCTCTTGCAAGTCCTGCCTGGGCACCCTCCAACTAAGGGTCTGTTGGAGGCTGGGAATGGTTCTTCCTTCATGGTGGTGAAAGGGTGTCCCTCTTTGGGCTAAATCAGGGAGTTAAATCTGAATTCTGACAAAGCGAGGCCTGACAAAGCAAAGATGAAGTTTTGACTTAACTGGAGCCTGAGGAAATATGATTTCACTTTAAATAAGTCTCTCCCTGTCTCTGTCATGTACACACAATCCCAATGTAAGTGATTTCATCTTTCGAAGCTGAAGGTCAGCCATTTCAACACGGTATTTTTTCCACTGAGTGTCAGTTTCTAGTCTCCTGGCAGATCTGCACTATCAACATCCTAAATAAACCACAAAAGCAAGGCAATTTGAACTCATTGGACGCTTTTATTTTAATGTAGCACCCGGCTTCATATCACACACATTTTCCAAAATTAGATGGGCATAGTATAGAACACTATATGTTTTGCAGCTTACCACGGGGACAGTCTGCAGCTGTGAAAACAAATTACTTAAATCTGGCTATCTAATTTATAAGTTAAAATTCAAATATATAATAGCCTTAGGGTATTTTTTTTAGATTAACAATAATGCTTGCAATACAACTTTTTCATATAAAAAAATCAGTAACAGAGTAAAACAATGCATATGTTCATAGCACATATGAAGATAGCTGGAAAAAAGCTTCAAAATACATCATCTCTTTTCAAAGATACTAAATCACTAAGATTTACTTTTTTTTCTGAAAAAAAATTTTTTTACTCTTTAGTCAATAAAATATGTGGTGTCATGAACCAATGTATTTTCTTGTCAAGGACTGTGTATGCTGAAGACCAAAAGGCTGATGGTACTGGAAAATGGACATCCCTCATTTCCCAGCTAGCAACTTTTACAGGATCTCTTCCTCCTCATTTGGAAGCTCAGCTGGGAGGAAAGCATCCTATGCATCACCAACAGGCAATTTTCACATTATGCCCATCCTAAATGCTCCCGTGAAGGGTTCCAAATCCCAACTATCCCTTTGTGGTCATTTTACCATGCAAAGCCTCATCACTCTATGCTGGCTAGCCTTGGCAGTGTTTTCAAATCAGAGACTGGTTTGGATTGGAAGGGACCTTGAAGATCATCTAGTTCCAATCCCCCTGCTGTGAACAGGGACACCTTTCACTAGATCAGGTTGCTCAAAGCCCCGTCCAGCCTGGCCCTGAACACTTCCATTGATGGGGCAGCCACAGCTTCTCTGGCAACCTTTTCCAGTGTCTCACCACCTTCACAGTAAAGAGTTTGTTCCTTATATCTAATCCAAACCTGCCTTCTTTCAGTTTGAAACCATTCCCTCTTGTCCTATCACTGTATGTCCTTGTAAAAAGTCCCCCCCCAGCTCTCTTGTAGCCCCTTTAGGTACTCAAAGGTGCTATAAGGTCTCCCCAGAGCCTTCTCCAGGCTGAACAACCTGAACGCAGCCTGTCTTCACAGAAGAGGTGCTCCAGCCCTCTGATCATCTGTGGAGCTGGAACTGTCTGGATGATAGCCAAACAAATTCCTCTCCCTGATGGGGATACAGAATTCCCAGCAGCAAAACTAGTGCCATGCAGTCTGAAGATAGTACTTTGACTTTAACAGGCTATCCAACAATTTACCAGTAACAAGGCTGCATTGACTAAACATTTACACTTTTGTTACATCACCAAACTCTCTGGAAGAGCGAACCGGGGACTTTCTGGAAAGACTTGGTAATGTTTCCACTGCATCCTAGTTTAAAATTAGTAACTAGAAGAAGGACATTGATCCTTAAGGATTGATGTGTGTTCACAGGTAGTTTGTTTAATAAAGGAATGCCTCAGAAATGGGAACTGTTTGCCTTGCTTAATTACCAGGTCATTATTTATTTTGAAAGGCTCATATAAAATTGGCTTACCTACAAAGGTAACCAGTCACTACACTCAGCTGGGCGTTTTTCTTTTTTCACCACGGAATTACCATAGATTGAAACAAATATAGGTATCAGGTGGTATGAATGTTAACAGACCCATAAAGAAATACATGAACAAAAGGAAGATATGTAAGTGCACACTTACACCCACACTGAGGAAGATTCTTATCTGCTCTGCCTAGCCCTGTTCTGCAGACAAAAGTATTTAATTGGCCACTGAAGACTTGAAAAGTGGCACCAGGCTTATGGTCACCATATCCTCTCAGATGCAAGGATGCCGTGCTCCAGCTCCTGTTCGCATTTATCCTCTCCTGCTGGGCATGTTGTGCTCTGCCCAAGTGCCTACAGAAGCGATGAACTGAGGACAGTGAGAGCTCATGCATGGGAATGTGATCTCGCTCCTTGGTCAGGTTAGCAGCCGGGGCAGGCAGACCTTAGTTGCTGTTCTGGGTCAGGCGTGCCAGAAGATTAAAGCTGATCGCTCACCTGTAGCTCAAGAAAGTACCATGAGCACTAAGCCTGTGAGGTCTCCCTTTCTGACCAAATGGTTTTGGATGTAGGAGCATCTCCCATCCAAAGTTTGAGGAAGTAAAGGTTTCTGCAAGAAATTATGACTGCTACACCTACATTTTGCTAAATTAAGAACAATTTTGAAAAAAAATCTGTAATACTGGATTTAGACATGAATTTGGACCAGCCAGGGCCTGTTAGCAGTAGCCATGAGCACGGCTGCATGGAGCAACTGCCAGAAGCACTGTCATAGCTTCCTGATGCCTCCTCCTCTCCTCAAAATGCTAACAGCTTCCCAAGAACAGACACACTTTTCCATTTTGTGAGGGCTATCATAAATGCTTAGCCATTGAGACATACAGAAGAGTAACCTCCTGCATCATATGTATAACACATCAACACCTCTCCTTGAATATTTCACTTTACTGATGTGTGAAGTAGTGTATCCTCATCATAGCTGACATTCACCAAAAAGAATACAAATCAACTCACATTCCAGTCATTGAAGCTGAGTGGGGTATTTGATTGCAACACTGAAAATGCAGGGATTGTTAAATACTTATTTATTTATCCAGTGGTAAAGTAACAGCCAAGCAAATATTTCATTGTTGGCTACACAAATATTATCATTTCCAGTGAATGAAAAAGCCCCCTGGATTTTAGAAGAGAGACATTTGAAAATGACAATATAAAGCAGACTCTTTCACTCTTCCCTTGAACAGCATCGATTCCATGAATAACTCAGGTGAAATAAATAGGAGATTATTCCAAAGGAGGCTCCTCTCAAACATGAAAAAGTCCTCCACTGCCTTAAAAATGCAATGTGCACACTTCTTTGTAATCATTTACAAGCTTTCCTTAAAAATCACCCATAAAAGAAAAAAGTGTGCCATATGATTATTTCCTATGAAACAGTAAAGGCTTATTAACCAAATGACAATGTATGAACTAAAAAGCAAACAGGGTGAGCAGTTAACCTCATTAAATCTCAGGAATGACTCAGTAGTATTATGAACAAATGAAATAAATGATGATAAATTCTCAACAATACCACTACTAGCAAGAGGGCACCGGCTTTTTGCAGCTTCCCAGAAACGCTTGCATTCCCCACATTTTGTCACTGACCAGGAACGACCATCAGACCCCAGCTATGCAACAGTGACATGAGAGAAGTCCCAAATCCAGAAGAACAGTTGTTGCTTGTTGGCATAGTGATCTTTAGTTGAATCAAAACTAGTGTATTACAAAAACAGACTTGCAGTAACAATTCTGCAAATGTTTATTTTCACCAGCAGACTTCTGCATTCATGTCCCCCATCCACATTCCTTTCAGCAAAAGTAGACTGTTTCCTTATCACTTTAAACACTCCCAGTGATGCCTTTCTTATCTCTCAACAAAACTTTTGGCTGCTCTGGTGCCCTCTGATATGCCACGGCAGCCATTCCATGACACACCCCAAGGAGAGGTTACCCAGCTGCTTCAAACCTGCTTCTCCTTCCTCCAGCCCCAGGGCCATCCTAGAGCGAAAGGGAGGAAGCAACACACCCACAAGGGTGACAAAATTGCCGCCCTGTTTTTGCAAGGTGAACACACACACTTAAATCGGGTCAGTGAAACATGTGCAGTGTCATGTTTAAGGTGGACAACAGCAGGTGACATCCCCTTGCAGTAAAGCACATCATACCCATGGTAGGAGCAGTGCTGACATTATGATGTCTGAAGTCACCCAAGCCGAGGATATTGCCCCAAGCAATAAAGCGACATTAGTTAGCCAGCTTCCACTGCAAGAACTGAGACCAAGCCACCAACCACTGCATCCATGGAAAAATCCCCACGGGATTCAGCTGGCCCCAGATCAAACGCAGGTTAAACATTAATCTTTGCTTCTTCTCTTAGAAAATAGATGGGCATTAGCAGCTTTCTCCTATCAGCAGCATCTCCACTGATGCGCAAAGGAACCTTAACAAAAGCCTGCTGTAAAAGGCAATTACTTCCATCTCACATTTTATAGCCTCGTACATAGCACTTTTGCTATCTTTCCTCTTCTGGAAGTACAGTTCTTGTACACATCCTTAAAAGAAATCAGCAGCTATTAAGACAACAAAGCAGACTAATACAAATGTACATAGAATAGCTTTTATAAAAATGCCCTGAATGCATTTTTAACCTCTTGTTTGAAATACACTGTTGGTTAAAGAAAAAAAGGAAAAGAAAAAAGCTATACACCAGCCATCTCAAACATGCTAAAGGAATGCAAGAGACACTGGTAGTTGCAAGCAAGTGCTCAAATACTGGTGATTAGAAACAGCTGTAGCTCAAAAGGATTTTTTTTTCTTAATTTGCAAAATAATTATATTTTAGTATTTTTTACTGTTCTCTTATATGATTTGAACTAATAAAATACAAGTTCTCTAACATTAAAATACATCCGTGATTGCATAATAAACAGTACTAAGAAAATAATTATTTGACATGTGATTGGGGATAAAGATTCTGTACATCTTGCAAGTTCTATTCCTATGGTATGTTAAATCCACAGGTACTCTACAATGATACAATCCTACAGGAATCAGTAACATCCAGATGCACATCTCAGAGGATGAGTTTCAGATTTAAGCAAGAATTCAGGAATGCTGTACTTCTTAATGATCGGAGCAGGAGGTGCTGCCAAAACACATATAAATCAGGAACTCTTTACATAAATAAAATGCTCTCCGGTTATTCATTTCAGTGATAAACTGCATTTACACATTAGGCTGGGAAGGAGGAGGCAACAAGGCAAAGCATTCCCCACTCAGAAATATTCCACAGTCAGGTATTTGTTTTCTGTACCTTCCTCAGCTGAAAAGGCAAAATGTGCATAATGGGGTGAAGAGAGACCCAGCACGGCCGGTCCTCCCCACTGCCTTGGCAGAGACCCTGCTCAGCTGCACAGAACTCCTCTCCTTGCAAAGCTCCTGGACATTGCTCTGCTCCTGCTCATGCACAGCCATGCATGTCACAAGACAGTGACAGGACGTAGCTGCTCCAGCTGTGTTTCCAAGGCAATTCGTTCCTTGTGAACCTCCTGCAGGAGGAGAGGTGTGTTAGAACTTTTGGGACGCTCGCATGGCACCACCCTGCTCCAGTAAAGGGCAGCCAGGCAGGCTCTTGCTGACCGCCCGTGAAAGGTCTCCCTGCAGGTCTGGGAGCTGGGCTGGACTACAACTCCTCCAGGGTCTGCTTCCCCATTTGGGCAGGCTCAGCCCCAGCACAGGACTGCACTCGAACCCCGCGAAGCCTCAGTGCAAGAGGTGCCTGAGGAGTACCCATCAAGTCTTCTGGGCTCCATAAAAACAGCAGAGCTCTGCTCTATCAGAAAGCTTCCAGGCAGCAATACAACTTGAAGGACAAGTTCAGTTTTCTTCTCTTGTGTGAACTTAGGCAAACTTCCCTGTCTTTTCCTGCTCTAAAACACAGGTAACAGCACTGGCCTGCTGAAGATGGAAGCAAATAAGACCTGACCCAAGGAATGATGGCAACGTGCTGTCTGAAAGCTTTCATTTCTGTGCTTATTTCAATTACGGTCCTGTATTTTGATCTGATCTCAATACTGCTGGAGGTGACATGTAACTGATTGCAGGGAACTTTGTCACTGATTTTCAATGCGGTCCTTACCTTCAGCTGCTGCTGAAGCTCACTGTTCAACCTGGCGAGCACAGCATTGGCTTCTTTGTTTTTTCGTATAGCCGTCTGAATAGCCCTTTTCTGCTTGGAAGACTGTCTGCCAGACAGATAAATACAAAACATTTCAATTAAGAGCCCCGACGTTGGCTGATGCCAGAAGAGCACCCACCCATTTTGTGTAACTCTCTGCACCCTGGACTACGCTTCAAAGACAAGGTACAAACTACAGATTTAAGCGAAGAAACACATAACACTGAAATGAGACGGCTGAATCAGGTGCAGTATTTGAAGCTTGTTAACCTGAATGACTGAAAGATTTTAGGCTGTCTCAATTATTTCAAAATCACTGTATTCTCATTGACCTTAAAAACGATTCCTACATAGCTGTGCTTATTGCAGCATCTTTGCATTAGCTGTTTTCAGACAGTTGTAGAGTTTAAAGAGTCAGGAGTGGTTAACAGAAAATACAAAAAGCATTCTATACAGAAAGAAAGAAAGGACACTGGCATGAAAATGCTGTCTCAGATTTTTGCTGATTTTGATGTTTCTTTACTTCAAAAATTAATACTTCTTTTATTCAAAGCAGTCATTTCCACAAAAACCATCTGACATCATAAACAGGAAGATGACTGATGGACTTCCCTCAGCTCTTTTGCTGCTAAAATAAAGGATGTATCTTTTTTATTTCAAGAACATATTTTATTAATTAAGAATTTTTATTACTTCATAGCCTGTGGTTAACTGGTCTGGAAGAAATGACAGCTATGCAGACAGGTATAAAAAGAGACAGCTGTACATAAGGACCAACCTATTCAAAGCAGGAGAGATAACAACAACAAAAAAGAAAGAAAATACAGAAAATACTGACTCCATATCCAAGCCCCTTTCCAAAGAGGTTATTTTAAAGTTTTACATGAGGCAACAAGAGCTCTTTAATGCCAAATTTGATCTAAAACAGATACCCTATTTAAATATGGTCCAGTGGCACACAGTCCCCATTAGCTCTTCTCCCTTAACAGAGCTGATGGCACTGATTTTTGCAATAGACTCTTCCTCACAGCATGGTGACAGGACTTATGCTGTTATCTTCCAGTGAACTGTCAGTTTTCTGCTTCACTCTCGCTGCAAACTACTCTCCATGGGCTATAAAGTAATAAATGATAGGAAAAAAAATAAAAGCAGGGCTATATAGGTCTGTGGCCATTTTAACATTTTAGGAAAGATATAGACAAGACAGGATTGAGATGTTAACAAATGCTGTTATCTTTGAACCAGTATGGAATATGCATTCCCAAAGCACTAAATAGTACTTTAAGAGCATCCTAGGAGTCTTATTACTTATTCTAATTCTAATCTCCAATTATACAGCACTGATTCAGTCTACTGATAAACAGTTTGCCAAGAAACGCTCAACTGATTTGGGCAGCTTGATTTTGTTTCAGATTGAATCAGATGTCTTTGCAAGGCCCTGGGTGATGGTGGGGTATAATGTTTGCACAGTGCTTCAGCTGACGGAGATGCACAGACCCAATAGGGTTTCAAGTGCCTTCACTTACCATTTATACAGCCCCTTCTCCACCGCTATTAAATACACATAGAGTGAAATCCCTACAAGTCTTGGCTGCTGACAGCTTCGACAGCTGTATTTATGAGAGCAAATAATACATGTTGGGTTTGGCCATTATTGGACGGACCACAAGTGGTCTGTGGCTCAACTCACACCAGTGGGAAGCCCGTTTCCAACATGCCTTGAAATGAAGAAATACCACAAAGACATGACCAACATGAAGCATTCCATGACTCAGCTTCCTGGGCATTTATTTGGTCACATCTGTATCCATGAAGGAGCAAAATTCCAAAAGACATGTGCAAGGCAGAAACACATACCCTCACATATAAAAGGAGCTGTGTTAGAGATGTTGGTGTTAGAGATGGTTGAACAGCTAGGCTTGCTCTTCAGCCATGTCTACCAGGACACCTTTGAAGAGGTTATCTACCTATAAATACCACTGACAGGCACTACAGGCTTAGTCTGCATTTGAGAAGACTGAGGTAGATTTCAGAGACCTGTTTCTCGTGAAGCATTCTCAGAAACAGAACTATTAAGCACAAAATTATACAAAGAGCAAACCCTGCTACATCAGATCTCATGCTGCAGTTTGGCACGCTTGGTACAGGTTTTTACTTTTGGACTGGGAGGTGAGGCTTGACTGCTGGCAGGGAAGAAGTCACATTTATAGTGGGAGAAAGCTCGGGGGTCTCCAGCCCTTGTGCCTCCGTCCGGAGCTTCCTGCGGGCGGGTTTGGAGGGTGGCTGAGCAAGAACAACCTCCTGAAAGGAAAAAGCACAGCAACATTAAGTCAGGCCATATGTGTCCTATCATCAGGCTGGAGAATACTTGTGACACATAAATTGCTGACAGCTGGTTAAGATTTCATAATTTAAAGAGGTATAGAGCTTAATTCAAATTTGGTAATAGCTTCTCAGGTTTCTGACTTTGAAAAAGGAACAATAACTCCTGCAATCCCTTTATGAATGAAAGGGTGTTTTGCCTTCATCTGGATGACACACTCTTCAGAACTGGGTTGTGTAGCTTAGTGTGCATTGGGTGGAGGCGGAGGGAGGGGTATAAATACATGTACTAGCCCCCAGTTGACCCAAAAGCATTAAAAACAGAGCAAGACGTATTTTTGACTATGCTCAGTTGGAAAGAATCAATAATCAATAATCAATCACTTGCATCCCAGTTTACTGCCTCACATCTGGCATGGAGATTCTCCCTTCTCCCCTCCTCTCTTACATGAAGCAACACTGAATATAGTTTTAAAATACAAATACATGAAATTATCCATGCAAAATTAACATGTTGGAAGTATAAAAAGCCAGCTATTTCTCTTGATAAGTTACATCAAAGAAATAGTCTGGGTTTTCTAGTTAAAGCAGAGTCTTGGATTTTTATGACTTCATGGTAAGAAGTGTTTTCATTATTATAAATTAAGACATGCTCTCTTTTGCAATGAGAAGTAGTTTTACCACCTTATAGCTGATTTAAATTATAAATCTAAATGTATCCTCTTCAGTGTATTTTATTATTAGTTCTGTTTTACAAGGGATATAACTATTAGTGCTTCATTTCATGAATGAGAAAGCTAGGACTCCAAAAGTTGAATTGACTTGAGAAAGGTTTTTTCAGCATCACAGACAAAATCAAAGACCAAATTTCACTGTCACACATTTTACTGGGCTAGATTATCTTCACTACTGTGTTTTGGCCAAATGTTAATAAAATAAGAAAAAAATTGATGGGAAAACATTTAATGACAAAGCAATTACAAGGAAAAAACCAACACTGTAGTAAGCAGCCTGACTCACAAGAAGAGACTACTATGAGTGATACAAAATGTAACAAAATAAGACCATCAATCATTCCATTAGAATGGTTGCAATTATTAAAAGAATTTGAATTACAAGGAAAAAGGTTTAAACATTAAAAAACAGTTCTGTAATTACCGCCAAAAAATCTAAAAATATTATCAGATGTTCTGATCAGGATGTCAGCACATCATGACTGCACAGATCTCTGGTAATGCCGTGCTCTGAAATCCTCTGCACAGGCACAGCTCCCTGCAAACACACCACGTACAGCAAGGGAGGAGCTTGCATATGCCTTCCACAACTATAATACCAAACACACAATCTCAGTCTACCTTAAACTGCCCAAACCCTACCAAATCCATAGGGTAAATCCCTCTTCCCTTTCAAACACAATACTGTAAGCAATGGACCGATACCTAAAAGCAGATCCCTCTACAGGGGCTCTTTGGCTGGCTACTGCTGCACCAGGCTTTGGAAGGTGGGCCAGCAATGCAACAACCACCTGCCTCCCACACCCCACAGCCTGGGGCTTCGCTGCTTTTTAGGGAACCAGGTGGGATGAGGGTGAGCATGAAGTAGGTGGACCACAAGGATTTCATTTCCCCAGCAGGGCTACAAAGCAAAGCAAGGAAGAAGGAGAGGCAGGCTAGAAGTAGCATGTGATGAGCACGCGCAGAGCAAGGACACTGCCCAGAAAGCCCTGTCACATACAGAACATGGATGTTTGTCTGTGCCCCCTGTTACAGTAAGAGTAGTGATGGTGCTCCCTGGGCATGGTACCAACTCCATCCAGCACCTGCCAAAAGTTCTTGGTTGGGCTGAGTAAATGTCTTGCAGGTGCTCTCTGGCTGCAGGAGGGGCCAGAGTGGGGGGGATCTGTATTTGCCCCCTATCTAAACCTGTTCTGGCTGGGTCTGGTGGAAGGAGGTGGTCAGAGCATGATGAGGAGAGGAAAAATGCTCACAGCCACTGCTAAGGCCACTCCATCCCTCACAAGGCCCTTTGAAGTGTGCCATTTTAATTTCAGTGCTTACTTTATACAAATGATAAGTTCATACAAAAACATATTAGAAACTGCATATCCTGAGCAAATCTCTCCCAGTCTATGTACATTTAGTGGCAGATCTTGACCTCTAGGAAACAGGCGTGTTTACATCAAAATCAAATCCTCAATAACTGAAACCAAGAAGTGCATCACAATTTGGAGGAACTACAGCGAGACAGGGGTTGAGTACAAACTTCTTCATTTTCCCTATGGCTCCACAAGCCCCTATTGATTTGAAATAAATGGCAAGCTGCCTCTCTCAAAGCACGTGCATCAATGTATATGTACTAAGAGGTTTCTTAATGATTTGAGTTGATGTCACACATGATCACAGTTCTCTCCAGCATCTCGACCTCCAGAGAAGGTAAACATGTAAAAACATAATCCTAACCCCCTGATTAATTGCTTTTAAACTTGAAACAACCACATTTGTTCATGAAGGTTAATCACTCCATAATGGTACAACGTGTGCAGATCTCACCTTTTTTGCTGAACTGTTTTCTTCTGCCTGCGATGGGGGTCTGTTCATCTGAGGATGTAATTCAACCTCAGATGGTTGCTCTGTCTGCAACAACAAATCAGTCATTGCTACACCCTGAAAATGACTAGCAGTCACATACAATAAAGTCAATGAAGTAAATGTTACGCACAAAAGAAAAGTTACTTTAACAATTCAACAGTAGGGAAAATGGAGATCTAGGGTGACAGCTGAATGGATGACATATGTCTTTTGCAGATTTTTAATGAAACCATATTCTTGCATTTTATTGTGCTGGGAAAACAGGAGAGAAGTTTTTTAGTGAAGCATTAGGAACCATGTCTCTGAATGTAAACAATCTAGTACCCAGAATTTCTTCTAGAATTACCATTATGGCCTAAATACTCAAATAAAAACTAAGGGAGTGGAAAAAAGCTAAAAAGATC
The DNA here is from genome assembly GCA_013400655.1 of Mystacornis crossleyi. Lineage (NCBI taxonomy): Eukaryota > Metazoa > Chordata > Aves > Passeriformes > Timaliidae > Mystacornis > Mystacornis crossleyi. The sequence continues at coordinate 55,306 of VYZQ01041948.1, read as the reverse complement.
TTGGATATGCCCTATCACCTTATTATCACCTAAACCCAATGAAAATTCATAGGAGTAAGCCTCTGTCTTTGAAGTTTGCGAGGCTGGAATGACAAAGCCTGAATCATACCAAAAATTCCAGCAAAGTTACTGAAAGCATAAGTCATAAAAAAGCAGACAAATCTTCCCTCCTCCCTTCTCACATTTCAAACAGAAACCCAGCTGAACACTCACCACTGAGATCTACACATCTGCAAAACAGAACACCTGATTCCCAACACATCTGACTGAGAGGAAAATTAAAATAGAGGGTTAATCCCTTGCTTTGCCTCTCATTAAAGCTTTCTGTACCTTTTGATTTCCTCCACCAGGACAGGGCACAGCACCGGGGAGGGTGGCGGGATTTAGAGCTGCCTGTCCCCAGGTGCACAGCTCAAACATGGTTATTATAAACATGATGTGGATGTTTTCTGTCCAGAAGGTAAGGGCTGGCTCTCCAAGATGGGGAAAGCAGGCAGGAGCAGGAGGCTGAGGGCGCTTGGCACTGACAGACAGCCTCTTCTCCTCTTTCCCAGCTTCTGCCAAGTTGGAGCCAGGGTGGCAATGGCCCCCAGGCAGGAAGGGCAACCTGCCATCCTGCTCCCTCCTCAAATAAGGCTCGTTTCTACACAGGTGAAAGCCTGTGCTTAAAACCAAGTCCAAGGCGAACCTCTAACTTTCAAGGGGCCAGGATTTTAGCCATAATAATAATAATTTGTCGTACACTGAAGAACCTCACTCACTGTTGCCAAGAGGCTTCTGCATAGGCCCACCAAGCTTTGTACCAGTCACAACTTTCCAAGTGGTTAACTCCAAGTTAAATAAAAATAACAGAAAGCACAGAATTTGGTATCTTTAAAAGGGAGGAACTTTTCCATACCATTTTCATTTTTTCCATAATAGACACAATAACAGCTGTACAGAAAGGTGAAGAGGAAATGTGGTTTAGTGGCACTGGTCTTCTCCAACCATATAGTATCAAACGTGCACAGAGGAGGAAGTTTTGAAATTAATTTTTTTAAAACACTTTTGAAATTCCTCAGGAGAGAGGAAAAATGTATTTTGACTGACAAGATTTCTCTCCCACCTTTTTTTAAGTGTGCTACATCTGTAGTGTTACCTGATGGCTAAAACCCGCCCCCCCCCAAAGAACCCCTTACACTGTAATCTTTCCAGTATTTGAATGTTAATTTTTTTTTTTTAATTTTAATAACTACTGGATGCTAAGATTTGAATCTTGAAAAGCTTTTTATATATTGAAGGGCTTCCTCTGTAAATGTAGGTTTCTGGTCAAATAGAGTGAAATGGAAAAAGCAATCTTTTTTTGTGTGTCTATAAAAATCAAAGACCTTTAAAAGTCCATTGAATGCAACAGAACATTTCTTTATCAGCAAGCTGAATAGCCCATAACCTCCCTGATTTCTACAACTGCTTTTTATATATTTGAAAGAAATGAAGACTCTAAGCACAGCTAACAGTAGCCTGGCAAAGTCCACGAGGGATGAATGAGTCCATGAATGACTGGGGGATGGCAAAGCTCAAATAATGAACAGAAGCACACAGTAAGTTTGGGCCACATCAATTTGACAACCCATTCATTCATTTGGGGACAGCAAGAGTAAACCCAGCCCTTCAGAGAGACATGTAATACACACACTATAAAGTCCTTATAGTATAGCTTTGCTGCACAACACAGAACAGTGCCAGGGTACAGGAGAGACAGCTCTTAATGATCCTTCCTGGACAGGGAGCACTAGATACCTGCCTTAACCTGGCCAGGCAGGCAGTTTCTGGTGCTCACACTTGTTGGAGCCTACACTAAACCTTACATCAAAAGCAAAAATATTTTAACTTATTCCACAGAAGGGAGAGGAAAAAAACCAACTCCATGTTATTTATATATAGATTAAAAAATGCAGCTTTTGAAGAACCAGTGTGTTCAAATAGTGTAGAAGTAACTGAACAGATTGGTATTCTACAACGTCAGTTTCGAATAACCAGAAAAATTGAAATCACTGTCAGATAAGGGGCCTAGAGAGGAAAGAAAAAAAAAAAAAAAAAAAAAGGAACCCTTTTGCAAAACCCCCCTCTCTTTTTTTTTTTCTGTCATTTTTTTTTAAGTGGTCTCATTGCAGGAGAATACTGTTTTAAACCAAAGGGAACTGAAAAGGGGAAAAAAAGAATAAACCTTGTGTTCTGGTGAAAGCAAATATAAACTGTGGTGGGAATGTCAAAAAGGGTACGATTTCAAAATCTGTGAGAGCAAGACACATTTTTTGCAAGGTGAGTGTTGTGATGTGTCTGTCTGGCACAGCCTGCAGCCCATGCTCAGGGCTGTGGTACTCGCTGGCTGAGGCTGGGTCACTGGGATGGCCACGGCTCCCTGCTGCCAGGACACGAGGATGGCAAAGTTCGGCAGCCAGCAGTGCAGGGGNAAAAAAAAAAAAAAGGAACCCTTTTGCAGAACCACCCTCTCTTTTTTCTTTTCTGTCATTTTTTTTTAAGTGGTCTCATTGCAGGAGAATANTTTAAAAGGAAAAAAAAAGGAAAAAAAAAAGAACGAAGTAGCTCTGGTGATGCAGCTCCTGCATAATGAATAAAACCAAGTGACTGCCATGTCCCTAAACTGCCACCTAGTGGCACGTGGGACAGGCCATTTCTGAGCACTTGGCACATGCATCATGCATTGATGCAAAGGTTTGCTGGTGCAGCCAACCCAACAAAGTCCTCTCTGAGAGGCTTTACAAACACATCTGGAAGCTGAAGTCTCCCCACATTGTCCCCACACAGATTTTAAAGGAAAAATAACTCCTGCTTTTTCTTTTGGCAGAGGGATTCTTCACAGATTTCCTTCCATTCACTGACTTGGATGTGGGGTGAAAGTCAGTATTTATGACCTTCTAGTATTGGGCAGAGAGAGCCTGGCTCAACAGTACTCTGGACCTGTAGTGCAGTTCAAGGAAAAGGAGATCCTTCAGGATCTGAGGGATCAGATCCTGATCCCTCAGCTGAGGTGAGTTCCCTTTAGTTTTTCATCATTTTAATACCATGCTTAGCATAGCCTGCAGGCAACTCATTCAGAAACATGGCAATAAACTACCTTCCTCCAATGACAAAAATGTCTTAAAATTTTCACACATCTTGGCACAATTATATTTGGGTTTACATTCTTCACCTCTCGTTTATTAATTATACATTAAGCAATATGGTCTTCCAAAGGAAACTCCATTTATGGTAGAGTAGAAGTGCTTTGATGGAGATGTCTCACGTCCTTAGAATGGAGTAAACTACTGACACTGAGAATGCTGCTGTGCTGGCTGGGAACACACCCGGGGTTACAGGAGATGGGCAAAGAATACCCTGGTCATCTGCACGATCAGCAGGGCAGAGTCTGCAGACCAGGCCTAAGGGTATCTTGCTTTTGGAAAGCAGGGTAAGTGACCACAGAAAAGAGCAAGAGAGTGTCCTATTCCAAATCTTCTGAAGAGATTCTCTTTGCAGAGAACCAGTTTAGAACTGTCTAACCAGTCCAGTTATTAACAGATAGTATCTCCTGTTTCATCAGCCCAGCCTCAAATTTTCTAGGAATAGCCATACCCTTCTCATTCTTCCAGGCAGAAGGTAGAACTGGCCAACAAAGCTTCTGTGCAATGGCCACAGACAGAGCCCAGCCTGCAGCCTATGGCCAACACTGAGCATCAGGACAAATAATTCCTCATCGTTAAGGAGAGTATTAGGAGTTGCAAATGCTCATTACTACACTGCATGATCCCTACCAGCCACTGATAATCTTCTCACTGCTCCATGTGATGATACTTAACAGTACCTTTCCAAAAGAATATGTAATGCTCACTTGAGCACTGAGTGCTTCAAAAGCCTCAGAAGAAAGATTTTCATAACCGTAAGAGAACACAGTATCTCAAGAACTGGTTCTTCGCTTACATTTCCAGTTCTTTTGCTTTGCAGTGCTGGATTACATGCAGATTTCACACCCACTTTCAAGACAATCCGTAACTGATCTTCCAGAACAGATCTACACCAAGCTTTCGCATTGCTGTTACCTGATAGCCTTTTTGTAAGAGGTGAAGTATATATATTCAATCATTCCCACAATTCAATTTCGCCCACACTTATGCTTCAGGTTAACTTTACACATGGAAATAGTCCCACTGTAGTCACTGGTACTACTCACAGAAATGAAATTATCTCTGTGCATTCATTGGAGTAGCCCATAATCATTACCTATATAGTGCCACTGCTTAGCTTCGCAAAAAAAGTATTGAGAACAGCTTATCTGTAAGAAAAAGTAGGATACTAAATACGCTTAACGCTCTGTATGTGCCCACTGCAATCTTCAATCATCTCTACGCAAGTTCATTTAAGAGGTATTTTGCTCCTTTCTAAACACTCATATTTTTGTGCTTAAAGCAAATTTCTGGGAAGTCAAGACATCTCAATTCCAGTTTCTGTGAGTCTCCGGCATCCCACACTGAATCATCAATTCTTTTTATTGCTTATTACAAAAACTGAAAATGGTAAGACAGAAAAAAACCCCACAGGGATGCAAATGCAACAAGCTGCCAGGGTCTTAGTGTGCTGCCTGCTTTCTCAGCTCTGTGCAGCCCTGAAGTTTTGATAAGCTTTTTCTTTCCCTGAGCTATCTGAGGGTTGGTGATAAGGTTGAGGAGAAAGGCAGCAAATACAAACAAATTGCTGCAATGTTCAGCTCATTCACAAGGAAAGAATAGGACCCAGATGGAAGCATTAACAATCTGTTTTAATATTTCAACTTCCACAAAACCAGATTAACATAAGCTAGAAAGGCATATGTGCATTCCACTAGAGATACCATAGAGGCATTGGGTTCTTAGCTTCTTTTTTTGTTTTATGATAAACGTGAAGCCAAATTTAAAAATTGTTACAACACATTTTAATTAAGATACTCGTCTTCCACTCTTCCAGAAACCTCTTTAGAAAGGATTTTACAGCATCCATCAACTACTCCTCAAATTCAATTTTAACTGTGCTACTTTCCACCACTTCTTAAACTGTAATTTATTTTGTCTGGCTGTCTTAGATTTAATATATAATTTTCATGAGAGGAAGATAATCCCTTTGTATTATATTAAAGTGGCAGATGGCAAAATCTTTCATGTTATAGAAGACTTTCAGTTTCATTACTGTTACAGGCTTCTTCAGTACCTATTGCATGGCTTATACAACATATGCTATTCTGCAGCCAAAACCGTGGAGACGATCAAAGAAATCCCAACCTTTCCTTGCACAGTAGTTGTAAATGCAAGCTAAAAAACTATTCCTTTCATTTCATATAAAATAGTTGTTTCATAGAGTACCATCATGTGTAAAATTGCATGGTGCCAAAAGCAAAATCTTCACTTTTGGGGGAGGGGTAATTTTTATTTATGTAACAGAAAAGTTCCTTCCTGTAAAATTCTAGGTGTCCTGCCAGCACTTGAAATTCCTCATGTAATTTTACAGAATAAAGGAAAGCCTGAGTATTTTCTCCAAACAACCTTGTAAACAAGCACAGCCTCATCCTCCATGTATCTCTGCTTTAGCCAAAGATGCTGGTGTGGGGGGATGTCTGGACCACCTCCCAGCACAGAGCCTGCACGTGGCCATCCTGCTCTGGAGGTCCAGAGGTGTCAGCAGGACAGATGGGCGTCCTTCCCCACCTCTTGGCCTCAGCACGGGCACGCGTAATTGATGGTTACAAACTCAGCCTGAGCATACCCCACACTCGTGGCTCTCCGTGGATTCGGCAGGATGTGGAGGCGTGTTAGTAGAGACAACTTCTTGAACTGGGTCCCAGTTTTCACTTGCAATTCTGGATGATGAATGGCCAAAAAGCTTCAAGGAGTTATGAAGTATCAAGTAACATTTGGAGAGCAGAACATTCAATTCGTTGAAAAGAAGAATATCTTTGCTTTCCAACACCAGCAGGGGCTGTGACTGGGCAGGGTGACCCACCCATCGTCCCTCACAGTGCTTCCTTCCCAGGATTTCACCAAATCAATACCATCTAATGGTAACGATGGCCACTAAACTGACAGCCGAATTCTGAGCTCATATAACACAGTGAGATTTTAATCTTCAGAGTTGCACTGTACTCGGGGTACTTCAATTTGATAATGTTAACAGCTGCCTACCTATTCTACTTCATTTGAATGCTTTGCCTTCACCCATAATTTTTTCAGTGCCTGCCAAAACTGCCAGCATGGAATCAGTGGGCAAAACACATCCCAAGGTCTCCAGAAAGAAAAGTGCAGCACAAACCAGTGTGAATTTACAAAACCAACGCTCTGGGAAAAGAGACCAGGAACATCAGTTTTTTCAGCCAAGATACACAGAGTTTTCTTCCAGTCCCACTGTTTTCAAATTCCCTTTATACAGGACAGGCAGGATTGAAGATATGCTTTCATTACTGGACTGGCAGGTACTGAAATAGAGTAATTTAAATAAAGGAACATTGATCTAACTGGGCAACATTGTAGATAGTTAGATGATGTTGGATAAAATCCTAACTTATATGTGCTCTTCAGCGTTCATCCATAATTCCTATTAACATAAATGTTACTAAATTTCCCAGAGAAAGCAGCTGTGTTAAATTACTTCTGTAGGCTTAAAAGCCAACAGTAATAAAGTATTATTTTGTTTTCCATTAAAAAAATAACAACAGGGGCTTATATGAGATGTGCATACATGTTTGCCTCCAGCGGAAGCTGGTTATTCATGAGTTATTCAGGAAGTTACTCATGAGCACCCAAAGTTATTTTCTATCTGAAATCTGTGTCACTGCAAACCAGCTGCATAGCTTTGTCTTCCTACCGTGATTCTTGCACCTTCATGTTACACAAATTTTCTCAGTACAACCCTGGATCCACACAGAAGTTTTGGGGCCACCTTTATGCCATTCCTCCTTGATGATTTAAGTTTACTATCAAGTTAGGAACACAGGATGACAAAGACTTACCCAAGCCACTCTCTGCAGCCCAACCACCCCTTCTCTACAAGCCCAGAGAAAACCCACAGTAGGTATGTCAACAAGCTACAGATTATCTGTTCTATATACTACAGCATGCCCTGGGAAATAAGCAGAGGTGAGGCACTGCCAGTGTCCTAAGTCTACAACAGCTTGCAGTATATGAAATATTTATGGTCAAAAAAGTTGGGAAACTGATACAGATAAAATTATCCTTAAATCCAAGAAGGCACTGCAGACTTGCTAAATGTGAGATGTGCTACTAGAGATCACAGAAGGTGTCAGTGAAGTTACACACAGGCTTACGCACAAAAGGAAAACATTTCAAAATAACATCCAAAAAAACCCTTCTCGTCTATGTATAAGTGTTTTTCCATACATAATCTTTCCAAGCACTCTTTAGAGAATTGAAGCATAACTTGAATTACTTAATTTTTTTAATAGGAAAGCAATATGAATTGATGAATCTAATAAAAGATTTCATACTGCAATTCACAATGTCTTACTGTAAACATAAATTCAAAATGACTTGCAGTCCAGAGAGGTATGGGCTGGAATTTGGGTTAAAAGGTCACAAATGGAAGATAATGATGTATCCACACTATTTAAACTGGCCTTTTGTCCATCTCTATTTATTAAGTTTACTTAGGGTCACCATAGGGACCTCAGATAAAAGCATCACTGCATCAGAGAAGCAACTGGTGAAAGCTCTGAGGAAACCTTAAGTACAGTTTATGGACTGATCAAAAGTCAATAAAATGCTGACTTTGGCAATGGAGACGCTTCCTGAGAAGGAGCTATCATAGCCTTTTAGAGGCCATCAAGAAAAAAGAAACAGAGTTAAATCCACCAACTCCAAAAGCTGTCATAGAAGTAAAAGGAGATGCAGCCACCACCTGTAAAGGTGTCTGCCCAGAAGAGGTGTGAAACAGCATGGGCTGGCAGCAGCAAGCTGAGCAGAGAAGCCAGCCCTGCTGCTATTTGCCATAAACTGGCCAGGTCCTCAGAGCATCCCAAGCCTTGAGCCTGCCACAGTAAGCCTGTGCATCCCCTGAGCTGTGCAGTCAAGGCCACAACAGTATCAGCTCTAAGTATGGCCTTGTGCTCTGCTCACCCAGCAACACAGTCCTTGTCCCTTGGAATTCAGCAGCCTGGACTATGGAAGCAGCGCTGGATGTGGACATAATTTAGGGAGTTTGTGATATGAGTAGAGATGTTTGGCACACTCTGAATAACCAGTAATTCAGTAACTCACCAAGCTTGATTACCTTGGAGATTCTGACGGGAAAAATAATGTTTTCCTAAAGGCTGAAGTAAATTCTACTAAAGAGCACTGCAACACAGGACCAAAGTCAAGGTGCCATTTCTATACTGCTATTGATTAAGCTCATAGGAGGACTTCTGCTCCACTGAAATGTAACACCTACCCCTTGGTACCTCTCTTTTATGCACTTCGGTATTTACATCCCATGAGCCCTTTAATCTCACTCTAAAGAGCCAACTGGTTCGAGCTGCTTCTCAGTCATCCATAGAAAACCATAGTCCTCAGAAAGAAATTATTTCCTTCTCCTCCTCCATCAACCGATTTCCAAGGCTGAGCCAAAATAATCATATCATGAGCATACTTATAAGGTGCACAGCCACCTGAAATATGCAGGGTTTGCTTCACTTCCAAGCTACATTTGTCATTAGCAGTGCTTAGCTGCAGGCATATAGCAAAATGAACCAAAGAATGATTTTCAATAACATTGTTGAAAAATAATTTAAAACAGAAATTTAAGAAGAGTTTGGTAAATCTTGAAACAAGAAAAAGCTGAATATGCAATTTCGGCCTCATGGCTTTTCTTCAGTTCTTGATCCCGTCTCAGCTTTGAAAGCAGATCCCTTCTTCCAGCTTCTCTGTGCTCTTTAAACCAAAGGCCCCACTGGACTTCTGTAATTCATATGCTCACTACTGCTTACTGCTATGGCAAAGGTCAGCTCAGCTGAATTATGACCCCATCACACATACTTCCCTACTGTCTATTACCTATATCACAGAAATGCATGCTTGGATAAAAAATAAACAGTGTGATGAGCATGAAGTTTATTATGTTTTCAAGAACTGGTTTTATATACAGTTTTGAGAGAAATGAGAACAATAGTATTTTAATATTCGATTCAATATCTTTAAATATCATCAGTAATAAATTAAGTAAATGTAAGTGATGCATGTTAGCAAAGCATCAGCTGCAGATCCATTACTGAGCAGAGAAACCACTTTTTTTTTTTTTTTTTTTGCTTTTAAAAACCAGACTTTTGTAATCGAGAGGACTGGATGAAAAATTTCACATGAGAATCTCCTTGTGTTTATCATTTTAGAAAGGTCCTGTATTCTGCATGCCCCAGTGTAGGATGATGTCATGGGTTCAAAACCCATCAAACCACTACAGATGAGCACTTGGTTCAGTGTTCGGTAAGGAAGCTGCTGGACACGCATAAACTAAGTTGTCACTCCCCTGATAAGGAGATGCAACTTGATCACAGGACAAGAGAACGGATAATTAACAGAACCTTGCTTGAAACCAATGGTTTTGTTCTCTGAGAGCAGAATTAGTGCTTTTCCCAGTGGCAGCAAGAGGGCTTGCACTGCCCAGAGCCAGCGCTGTGGGAAGCTGGAGCAGCAGCAGGAGGGCTGGCGTGGGTTGCAGCAGCAACTGCTGCAGGCACACGGCTGGGAAGTAGGGAGCTGTGCTGTGGGATCTGGGATTGGGAGGTAGGGAGCTGTGGGATCTGGGGAAGCCAGAGGGAAATGCTGCTCTCTGGGGAGTGTCAGAAAAAGCAGGAATGTGATGGGTGCACTAAGGGGTGTGTGCTGTTAGCAGCTTGGTTAATGCCATCCTGGCTGGGGAAACACGCCAGCTCAAACCAGAGTTTTACAGTCCTCAAGGCAGAAACTGCACTCAGTGCTAACAAGGGCTGGGGAGAGGAAGAGCACAACAAGCTGCTGGTGGAGCTGGGGGTGGCAACAAGCCTCTAATCATTTCTATCATAAGCATTGTGCAGTAAGAGGTGTTCAACAGCACACTCTTAAGGGTAGATCCAAAGCTCAACTGATGACCATTCTGGCCCAAGGAAGGTATCTCACCAGCATTTTGTATGTAAGGGCTGTCAGCTCCCCTGTTGATTTGTTTCCTATTATACACTTCATCTAAAGGAGTAATATATGAAGCATATTGCTGCCTAAGCCTTAATACAGCCAACAACATAGAAAGAAAAAGATTATGATCCTCCATCATTTCCTGAAACATGAAGAATTATCTGTATGCAGACATGCATGATTTTGTCGATTTGTGTTGTGCTGTAGTTGTGTGATTCTCTAAAAAACAAAACCCCAAAACCCACCCAAAATGCAAAATAAAAGCGCACCACTAATAGTTTGAAACTTTACATCATAACTAACACGGCATTCGCTTCCTTTCAGCATTATTTTTTTAAACTCATGGGTGCAATGGGTTCAAAATAGGTGCAATGCACTCTTCTATGCCGTGGGTCCCTTAGCAGATGCCCTCAGGGCATTTGAAGCCCAAGAAGCAAATAGCAATAGCAGGTATCAAGCCCATGCCTTCAGGCATGAACCTCTTTTTTAATAGCCTAGCTTTGCTAGCCTTTAATTTACAGTTAGGTCTAGTGGATGCATGTCAGCTCCACTGCAAAGAGGTTTAATTAGTCTGTAATTTGACACTGCAACACACTGGCCAGACAGACCAATGAAGGGGGACATGGAACTTCAAACTGCAGATTTTCATGAACTTGGAAGCAAGAACAACTGCTGTGTCCCAGCCAACTTGTGCTAACCACTGCAATGGTAACATAAATAAACAAATAACACACAGCAAAGAACTAAAGCTTTGTCCATACCTGAGATACAGAAGGTCGAGGGGGCAGTGCTGGTGGTGGTGGGGGCAGCCAGCCAGACCTCATAGCTGAACAGTGGGAAAAGAAGAAGATGATGATAAAAAACCCCAACCAAACAAAACCACTATGATTTAATTCCAAATAAACCCAGGATTAATTCCCAGGATAAGTGGTAATTCCTCCTAGTGAAGAGGCAGTATTCAACATTTAATAACAAAACCCAAACCTGATCTTTATTGAGCAAAAGCTTGTTTGAAATAACTTCATGAGTAGTGAACGAGTAGTGATTTAATTGCTGTAAACCCCACCATGTTATGATAAAAAGCAGAGAAAGAAGCCAGTCAGCAACAAAACCTGTAGGTAAAGCGATCCAATTTCAGGTAAAGAAACCCAGAAACAGGGTCGACTTGTTCTTTGGACTTTGCTCTTTGTCATTAAAAATACTGCCCTTCTTAAAAGTGACACCTTAGCACCCAATGTAGACACTAGCATTCACTCTGGATAAAACACTCTGTGATGGAGTATAGCCTTAAAAAGAAAACATCTGCTGTGGAATTAATAGCACAAAAGCCTAAATGAACCAAAAAGAAATCAATTTCTTTGGTTTTATATATTGTATTTGTATGCTATTACTCAGTGGAAGTATTTCAGAGGGAGGAGGAAGACAAATCCTAACAGTTAGTTCAAGCCCTTATAAGACAATATAACGTCAGCTTTGAGTTGGAGCCAGCAAAAGGGAAGGTAATAATCACGTAGGTCCAACGCTGTAATTCTCAGTTTTCTTAAAATACCTAAAACCCATTTGGGACAAAACTACAGGACAGATGACAGTTTCCAAAGGCAACTGAGAGGAGACAGAGAGAAGAACTAGGCTGGCACAGAAACATCAACCAGGACTAACTGAGTTACGCTCCCCAAGCTCCTGTTGCACTGAATGCTCAGCACTCGCTCTGGCAAAGACACCAGACAGTCCATCTTGCACTGGTGTATTTTTGTGTAACAAAAAAACCCCCAACAGTATTATACTTAGAAATGTCCTTTACCACAATAATGCTAAGCAATCAATTATATTTATACACTTTTTATTTCCATGCATATTTTAAAAAGACCACAAAGACCATTAAGAGCCTTGTTATAGCTTAGCCATTTATATATTTTATAAACCAAATCTAAAAATGTCTACATGGCTGAAAATATGAAGAAAAAAGACACTGACCATTACAGATAATTGTGACAGGAGAGTAAAACTGTGTGTGAAAACACTGAGAACAGTCAATTTGACTATTTACAGCTCCAAAGAGACTTACAATACACTGGTGGGTTCTTTCCATCCTCTGTTTCATCATCTCTTGTAAAATGAAGCCTAATATTGCACACAATACCAAAGAGAGAGTTAGAACAACTTAAACAGAACTGAAGTTATGCAAGGAAGCCACTAACACACCTACAGGTGTAAGAGAGATTTGAAAAAACAGTCATCAGGATCCTTTCTCTTGCATTTCATTAGTTCTGTTCATAAGACCATTGCAATAACAGCACGATGAGGTACCTACATTCTCCATCTCTCCCGTGCAACTGATCTTTACAAAAGAAGAAACCTTCCTTTCCTTTAATCTGAAATTCAGGTTATTACTTCATTTATCAGGGCACTGGCAGTGGCTTTGGCAGTTACAGCTTGTGACAATATTTGAAAACAACAACTAAGACACCACATGCTGGAAAAGCATCTCCTGCAGTCGTTGGACATACTGTGAAACTCCATGAGTCTCCTGGGATTTGGCCCACAAAATTCCAAAGGGAAAAGTAATTGTTCCGTAAAATAGTCAAATGAAAAAAAACGCATCACCACACAAAAAAAGCCACCACAAAAAAATTGCTTCTTCAGCTTTCAAAATGCAAAATGCAACATATATGAATCTATCACTAAAGAAGTTATATGCTTACAACATGTGCATTTGACCCAGTTTCCTCTTTGTAATCCTAAAAATTCTAACTTAAGCTACTTTTGAAATATTCATAAAATTCCTGCTGTTGCAGAAGATCTTTGGCCTGTTGTTAGACGGAAATCACGCTTACGTGAGCACAATTACTAGCAAAAGTTAGCTGACTTCGGAGGACTCACAACTTATAAAAAATCCCCCAGGCTTCAGCCTTCTCTAGTGTAACTACCCTAAAAGAGGACAGCATGAGTACTCATACGTTTTCGTGTGCATTGGCAGGTGACTTACTATTCCAAAATACTCTTCTTCCTGCGAGAGTGCCCTGCACAGTTCGGCTCTCGCTGTTAGAGATGGCAGCACTACTTTTTGCTCAGAGCAAAACACAGGGGAAGGTCTGTTTCCAAAATAAAAGCAAGTACCTAGGGCCAAGCAGCAAACAGACAAATAGACAAATGTCAGGCTTCCAGGTGCACGCCTCAGAGCTTGGATAAGATGATGTCCCTGATCTTTGAAAAGAAGTCTTCACACCCTGTGCAGAAGCCCAGGGAGCTGGGTGGGCCTTGCACAGGTCCTCTTGCTGTTGAGCAACTTGCTGCATTCAAACCAGGCTGCGCCACAGAATCATGGAGCAGTTTGGGCTGGAAGGGACCCTAAAGATCAGCTCAATCCAACCCCCCTGTCACGAGCAGGGACGTCTTCCCCTAGATCAGATTGCCCCAAGCCCCATCATGGAAGGCAAATCCCACAGAAAGCAGTGTGGAAAGCCCATACAGGTACCAGTAAAATAGATTTAAGTATCCATATCACATGTATTCCAGTAAATGACAGCCCTTTCATGCACTAGGTACTCCCACAAAGATAGGGTTTTCAGTTCAAAAATCATGGCTCTTTACTTAGCATATTTACACTCACTTCAAGATGGATTATCTGCATGGAAACCTTCCAAGACCATTTTTCTGCCCTATTTTGGCAACCACAAAGGTCTGATAGTACTAACATGACACCATGCTAGATAAAAAAAACAGGTTTTCCAATCTGAAGGTAGATTAATATTTTAAAACAAACACCAGGCTGCAATTGTACACTCTGAGAACTGGTCATGCCATCTTATCTGACCACTCTGCCTCCAGCCTCCCTAGCAGACAACACTCAGCACTTAATCATTATTTGTGGTAGCAAAAAATAGCAATCCTAGGAACCACTCAGATACCTCCTTTACTTATTTGATGTAGGAAGAGGAGATGAAGGAAAAATAAAAGTGGTAACAGCCCACAAAAACCTATGGAAGTAGGTCTTTAAGTCACCAGGCACAGCAGCAGTGGAGATTCCCAAACTAGGATGAACAAGTCTGGGCCATGGGATCCTTTAGTGCAATATAAGGGCAAGGTGCTGTACTTCTCTTACCCAATGACAGTCACTTATGCTCTTGGTTTTCAGCATTGAAGAAAAAACTGCCATAATACACTGAGCTTCTGGATGCCTGCTATTTTTGAAAATTAACAGTATATAAAACTACATTTCCTGAAATACTTCCATGTCAGATATTTAATATTAATTCCCTAAATGTGGATGACATCTTGGTTTTAGATGTCTATGACCTTAGCTTGAATCTCACCTCAGATGTGTTAAACTTTGTGTGAAAAAAGTGTATGCCCTCCTGCCCATCTGAACGGAATACATATGTAAGCAGTGTCCTGAAAGAAGGGGGCTTTTCCTGGGTCAAGGGCCATTTTGTACCTTGCTGGCCAAAGTGAAACTAGATCCTGCCTACCAAAGGAGACTCACCTCATCTCAAGTCAAAAGAGAGAGTCTGGCTGATGTATTTGGTATTTTTCAAGTGGGTGCTACAGCACTGTTGGATCAAAAGAGAGGCTGGTTGCACGGTAGATTTCCATCAGTTTATGCTGCTTCGGAGTCCTGAGCTCCCAGATTAGGTTTAACAGACCATCAACCAATTAATTTTATCAGGAAGCAAAGGGAGTAAGATTCTGCAATCGGTTCAAAAAAGATAAGCTAACAGAATGAATTATTCTTCAGTTTCCCCAACTGCCTAAGGCTTTGGTTCCTCAGGGAAGCGTTTTCACCCTTCCACTCTATTCCGGAGAGTTTTTTAGATACTCTTCCTGCTTCTGTTGCCAGAGGCAGACCACAGAAAAGTTCTGTGTCTAAGCTGGTTTCTGTTTACCTCCTTTTTACTAAACTTCTATTCTTGTTCAGTGAAATTGGTACTTGGTTATCCCCTAACATTGACACCATTCTTTGCACAACTTCATTTATTTACATTCCTGCTGATCTATTAATTCTCACTACTATGTCTAAAAAAAAAAAAAAAACCAAAAACCCAAACAAACAAAAAAAAAAACACTGTAAAGCTGTAGCCAGGAATATAAATTTACTAAAGGATTTTGGTAAGGTAGTTGTGAAATACCTCCTGATCCAGGGATCTGTTTCAGTAATTCTTACTAATGTCTCCTCGGAAGGTAAGCATTGCAAAAAAAACTGTTTTAGACTCCTGACATTAACTTCGTTACCAGGTTTGTAGAAATGCTGTAGAAAGCATTGCCAGTGGTAAAATGACCTCTCTTCTCACAGTTAGTTTTGGGAATCTGCTCAGCAGGCAGTTTCATGTGTCATAGCAAATAATACACACACCTGATATCACAGACACACACCCTTGTTACAGGTCTGTTTCATGTCCTAATCATACAGAACATCATTTGTACCTTAAGTGACTGGAAAATTATCCACGAATTTCCAAGTAATTAGGAAGATATAGCCAGACCTTAAGTAATTAATGTTTCTACACTATGAACTCACAGATGTGCCCATTTAGGATGCTGTGTGCTAACGTATTTGACAGGTCACTTCCAAATCAAACAAACAAAATATCATGAGAGGTTTTTTTATGATGTCTGTTTTTAATGTCCTATCCATGAATATCAGCATGTGTTAAGAAAACCTGCAAAATAGATTTTTTAAAAACATCTATTTTCTGGTTTACATCACATATCCACAACATCTGTATTTTCACCTCTGCGTCCCTCATAATCCTTAAACCATTTCATTTTCTAGTTACTGTTTTCTCTACCCTTTCCTTTTCTGTGTGTTTCTGTTTGGGGACTGTTTCTCCCTCCTCCCTTTGCCCTTAAACAAAACTATTCAAGATTTTGTTCTGCCTCACTTCACATTTAGCTTCATTCTCCACCCACAGGGAGGCACAGTCCCTCCACCTACCTCCCACAGATCCATGCTGCTAGAGCTTCTCCCCTCTGGAGATCTGGGAGGTTCCAGCACTGGCCACCTGTGACCACCTCCAATATGGACACACTCGGAACAGGCACGAGGGAGCCAGGAAGAGCAGGGGGCTACCAGCCATCACCCCTCTGGTCCCTCCTGCGGCTCACACGCTTCTTGGGGACATCGGCACCTCTGGGGTCTTCCCCACAAGGGAGGCAGCTTGACCCCTGTTCCACATGAGACACAGCAGATCCTGTCTTGTTTAACCTATAAAGCTGTTCCATGATAGATGAACTTTTTTTTCACAGAACAGAGTATGCCACATGGGATCAAGAAAAAGGTCAGTGGGGCTGGTAGTGCTAGACAACTATATTTCAACCTTCACAATTTTCTGTAGAAGAGTTTTTGGATTAAAATTTAATTTTTAGCAAAAATCAAAACAGACTGCAAATAATTCCTCAATCCCTGAAAGAGCTAAGATTAGATAAATGGGAAAATAGAATTTTTTAAAAGTTCAGTTTATTGACACAAGTTGTAAAAAAACAGCTACACTTGAAAGGCTGGTAAGATTTACCCCAGTAAAGTACTCTCCAGACTCGGCCCTTAGAGTTACACATAAAAATCTAAAAATGCAAAAAATAAGTTATCCCATCAGGTTCCTATCATGTAATAACTATTCATCCACTTATATCCTTACTATTTTCTCCATTTTATTTAACCCTAATTGTGTTCCTGTCCAGTTGGGCAAAGAAGTAAGTTACTCAGTTGTAAACACATAAATCCTTCATATAAAATTCTAAAAGGCTGAGAGGCACAAAACTCCTCCATTCAAACCAGAAGGAAGACATGAATATTTTATTTAGAGTAAGCTCAGTTCAGTCATCTAATATATTCTGAAGGGGAACAGGACTAGAAAAAACCAGCAGCTCCAGTACTAGATCAGGCGCTGGGCTAGGCTCAAAGGAAAAAAAAAAATCCTGATTCAAAAGAAGTATTTTTTCAGCAATTATTTTAAAAATGTATTTCATAGCCTGAGAAAAATATGAATAGCAGCTCAATTTTGTGTTCTCTGTGCTCTATGCATAAGGCATTTTTAATTTAAATTTGTCACAACCCTTACAACCAGTCATTAACTTGACTTTGCACTCCTCACTTGATGAAGTTTGCAATATTAGAGCTCTTGTACACTATGCAAACAATGACTAGTAAAATGGCATATTTGGTGAGGGTATTTGCCATTATCTCTTCTCTAAAATAAAGGTCCTTCAGAATTCTCAGCTTCCTAATTTAATGTTTAATGGTCTGATTAATAAACACAACACAGTAACATGCAAGACAGTACAGTATTACAGCATGAACAAAATCCCAAGAAGGTAGCTGAATTTTACTAAATCAAGATTAATGTAAGCAATGAGAGGAAGGAGTTCTGAAAATTAATTACTTAATTAAATTCAGCCTAAAAAAAAAGAACATTACTATTCTAAGGTTCCCCTTGTCACTTTGGCTTTCAAATAAAATTTTAGTTAAGAAATCTGTACTTATGGTAATACAAAACCGTAACTGCACCACCCATTAAAAGCTTGTCTTTAGCAGCTACATCTTTCAGACAGCTAATCTCAATGGACACAGACATTTCCTAACAAATACAATTAAGCATAAAAGAATATGGAAGACAATACAGTAATCATGCTTATCTAGGTTAAGTTTTGCAGGTTTTTTTGCACTCAGTTTCACGTGCACAAAAGGGAAAGTCACTTGCATTTGACTCACTAAGCTAAAAAGACAATCTAACTGAAAAGGTATTCCCGAAAACAACTGGAAAAACAGTATTTTGGTTACTGTTTGGGCCTGTTTGTATCAAAACATGTATGACATCAAAGCAACAATCATTTTAATTCTCAAAATCTTCTTTCCTACACAATTATGAACTGTTTCATTTTACATGTAGACTTAAAACCATTAAGAAATACAAAGAATTTGATTTAGGCAAATATGAAAAAACTGAGATATCTCAAAATACATTTAACTATTCACAAATCTCCACACTTGGCAAACAAAACCCACCAAGCCTGTAAGCTCAAGGAAAGGATGTGCTAATTAAAAGAAGTAATGGAAGTCTGATGAAGTAAAGAAGTAATGACAAGTCTTCAGCGGTATGAAAAAGAAGGTAAAGTGTGATGCTGAACAGTCTTCCTTTAGCACTAATGAAAATGGAGGATGCAGAAAGACAATTGTACTGATTGAGTCTTAATGGTTAAAGTATCACTTTAAACTGCTTGGGAAACACGTATATGAAGGAATACAGGAGTGAAGTGGGGGCACATTTGTATCTCTGATGGGAATGCTGATGCACACCAATAAAATCTGTTCCCTTGTTTCTTTCCTGTGAACACCAGATTTAGAACAAACAGGACGTTTTCTTGTCTGGCAGCCATCACTAGCCCAGCAATGCTAAGTGGAGGTTACAGATCTGACTGCAGTCAGGGAAACATCATCTGTAACTGAAATACTGCACTTGCAATAAAATGCTTGTTTTTTCACCTGACTGAGTATGGAACTTAACACCTCACATTTTAAAAGGGAGAAAACGTCCAAAATTCTAGCCCCTTGTTGCTGGCTGAAACCAGCAACTCAGAAGCAGAGAATCCAGGTTACAGTGAGTGCTTCCTTACAAGCCAACGTAAAAAATGGTGCCTGCGTTCCACGTGTTCTTCACCGCAGGGACAGCCACAGCAGGAGGTAAGTTTCAAAAGCAAATGAGTGCTGAAAACCTCCAGTCAAAAATTCATTTGTAAATAGTTTTATGGCTGTTTTGTTCTATCTGCTTTCAGATGACACAAAACTACACTGTTTACGACAATTTTGTTGTTTCATCAAAGCAAATTCTCTTTTCCCAGCAAGTATCCTTTGTTCAACAGAACTGTTAATTAAAAGTAGTTATGTGACTCAGACGTGAAACTAAATGGGAAATAAAATGTATTTCAGGGGCAACTGTATGAATCTAACAAGACTCAGACTGCTGTCACTGCCCAGAAGTAATTCTTTATCAGCTGTCATCGGCAGCAAACAGAACGGAACAACACATCAGAAGACAATGGATGCATTTTCAGGTTTTAATACTTAAACTGAGGCTTGCCCCAGAGTCACCCCAAGGCGGGCTCTAGCTTACTGCTGCTGTCGAGGCTAGAAGGTGGCTGGGGCTCTGCTGCAGGACCTCTGGACTCTGAGCTGCCCCAGTCTTGGCCCCCTCAATACCCAGGTCTTACTCTGGGAGCTCCTGTCTTGTATCTGACTAGAGACTGGGCTAGGGGAGAAATGAAGAAGTAAACTAGGTCATGTATGCATTTAAAATGACATTTTTATTTCTGCTTAAAATCTGCTGTTGTCCTTCCAGGAACGCATAAACTAGCCAAGTATTTTCTTAACATGAACACAGGCCAAATACCAGAGATTACATATTCAAAAAAAAGAAATACATTGAGGATTTAGCAGCACAGAAGTTTTCTCAAATGCTAACATAAAGACTACACAAATAAAAACAAAAATAGAAGAGATTTCTGTCTCGTAAGAGAAATTCATTTGGATATTTCAGAAAGTGCTGCCTTTCAATAAGTTCTCATGCTTTTTTATGTCTTTCCTGGGTAACACTCATTGTAGCATCCCAGAGGAGTGCAGCTATGAAGCATGAATGAAGGTGCCTTCTTCAAGTCCCAATTCAACAATTTTAAAGGACATTTCATTGGCTAATGCATTGCTGGACATCCCAGCCATCACAGATAAATATTCTGTGTGTTTACTGGCCAGGAGAAAGGCATAATACGATGGTGACAAATATGATATAGCAGCAGTAAATGAATAACAAAAAATAAACAAAAAAATCCCAGTACCCACAACAGGGATTCACCAGAGTTTTTGACTGAATTTACTTGAAGAAAAGATATTTTTATTTTTCTGCCCTTTAAAAAGGAAATAAACAAAACAAATGCTTCAAAGCACAGATGGTTTTACAATTAAAGAAATGATACCTATACATCAACATGACCCATGTGGAACTGAAAACAAAACTCAATACCAAAGCATTCCTTTGTGGGTCTGGAAGCAGATTATCCACCAATCTCCCCAAACTAAAATTATTCCTGAACTAGAATTAGTAGGACAAAAATGAACGTACCAAAATAGGATTATTCTAGTCATGCTGGATATACACAGAAGCATAGAACATCCTGAGTTGGAAGGGACCTACCAGGATAATCAAATCCAACTCCTGGCCCTGTACAGGACACCCCAGCAGTCACACCAGGTGCCTGAATGTGTTGTCCAAACGCTTCTCGAACTCAGGGTTGGTGCCATGATCACTTCCCTGGGTAGCCTGTTCTAGCATTCAACCACCCTCTGAGTGAACAAAATTTTCCTGATACCCAGTCTAAACCTCCNCTCCTCTTCTCCAGGCTGAACAGACCAAGTGCACTCAGCTGCTCCTCATACGGCTTCACCTCAAGGCTCTTCACCAACTTTGCTGCCTCCTTTGGATACTCTCTAATGGCTTAATGTCTTTTTTATATTGTGGTACCCAAAACTGTACCCAGTTTGTTAACTTCCCCAAAAGAAACCGCTTTGTGACTTTCAAAATGATCCACTGCAAAAACAAGATGTTAATTTTCATTCATAGAATGACTTGTTAAAGAATTTACATTCTTCTTTCATTTGTGTTCCAAGCGAAATTTAAACCCAAGTTTATTTCCTTCCAGTTTCCTTCCAGTTACACTTGTTATCTGGATTCCAAGAAGATTTGCTGCAATAGAAAACGTGTACTTAGCTCTGTCTGGGGTTTTATTTTGATGTATAACAAAATCAAAATTGGAGGCACCAGATCCCTCAACACGAACAAAGATAAAGAATTACTCCTCTGTGTAAGGCAAAGAAAAAAAAAAGTTTATTCCTACTGAGTTTCAGGGTTCAGCAGGACTCTTGAATTCTCTCTAGTGTTTGCACAAAAAAAGTCCCATATAGCAAGAGGTAAAACTCTTTTCTACTCCAAGAACCACATGAGAGAGCCCAGTTAAACATTCCTTGACACAGTCAAACGTTGGCTTTTCTCTGAAGCGTAAGCATGACCGTGTTTAAGCTAGTCCTTGAGTCAGATGATTCGTGTGCAGCACACAAACCTCTGATCTGGTTCAAGGACACTGCTGAAGCACAGCCATGCTGGGTGACTGCTGCCCTGAACAAACAGCTCCTCTTCCCACTTGAAGGCAAGAGGCACACTCGAAGGGCAATGTGCTGAAAAGCTATTTTCTTTCAGTTCACCCCAGCTACTATTCTGCATTTTCTTTCTTTCCCCTCAACAGGCACCTGTGTCAAAAGAAATTACCCTTTCTTTTTACTCAGAGTGGCTTCTGATTGTTCCCACACATATGTTAGACTTTAACATCAAAAATGTTTGCTTTCTTTCTCCTTTTTAAAGTTTAAACATTAATCTGCCTGCTTCTGAACTACAAAAAATATATAGTAATAAAAATCAATTACATTGTAGCTACTGATGAGAGTTGTCTAAACAGCCAGACTAGTTACAAACAGTCAGTGATGACAGACTACCATATGTTAAGCTTCCCATTACTGTGCCAGAAAAAATTATAATCACCTTAATTATAGAAACAGTGATTTTTCCCCTCAGCAGAGATGTAACACAAGCAAGTGCACAAGCAGAACTCCTGTTCTGCAGTGCATTACTGTCTGCAGCAAAGGCCAGCATATGCACACACTGCCAAGCATTTCTGC